>APFE031250078.1:0-73661 GCA_000404065.3 Pinus taeda
ATGTCAGCCACATTGTCACAAGTTTTACAATATTCAACAACAATTTCATTTGACTGTATTTTCTCTCTAACAAAATGGAACTGAGTGTCTATATGCTTGGTGTTTTTGTGGAACACTGGATTGTATGCTAATTTGATGGTACTCTGGTTGTCGCTTTTAATAGAAGTGGATTGCTTCTGTTCTTTTCCTACATCTTTGAGAAGTCTCTTCAACCAGATTGCTTCACATGTTGCTGCACACAATGCTTGATACTCAGCTTCACATGACGACAAAGCTACAATATTTTGTTTCTTGCTGCTCCATGCTATGACCCAGGAACCTATGTTGAATGCATAACCTGTGATAGACCTCTGATCATCCAGGTTACCTGCCCAGTTTGAGTCTGAAAAACCTGCTAGAGTAACATCAGATACATCAGTGTATAAAATACCAAAATGAACAGTACCACAAAGATACCTCAACACGCTTTTTGCTACATTCGAGTGACTTTCAAGTGGTTTCGACATGAATTGGCTCAACACACTAACTGAGTATGCCAAGTCAGGTCTGGTTGTTGTAAGGTATATCAGGCTGCCAACCAGCTGTCTATACATTGTGGCATCTACCGCCTTAGTGCCATCATCGCTGCTCAATTTCAGATTCTGCTGCAAAGGTGTTGTTGTTGTTCTACACTGATCCATAGTAAACTTTTCTAACAGATTTCTAGCATACTTCCCTTGGGTAAGAAAAGTTTGCCCAGTATCTCTAAATACTTCTAATCCCAGACAATAGTGAAGGCTTCCGAGATCCTTCATTGCAAAAACTTGTGCCATCAGCCTTTTGATTCCTTTGATTAAATCAAATGCATTTCCTGCTATAATCATGTCGTCCACATATAAAGAAATCAAAACAATCTGCCCCTGATTATTGTACTTGGTATACAAATTTGGGTCATTTAAACTTCTATGGAAACCATACTCTATAAAGAAAGAATCAACTTTTTCATACCACGACCTGGGTGCTTGCTTTAAACCATATAAGGCCTTTTTCAATCTTTAAACAAGATGTTCCTGCCCTTGCTTTACATATCCTTCTGACTGTACTAAGTAAATTTCTTCTTTTAAATCACCATTTAAAAATGCATATTTGACATCAAGCTGGTATAATTCCCATTTATGTTTAGTAGCTAAAGCAATAAGCATTCTGATTGTATTTAGCTTTGCTACAGGTGCAAAGGTATCATCAAAATCTATACCTTCTTTTTGTGAATATCCTTTTGCAACCAATCTAGCTTTTAACTTATCTATACTTCTGTCTGCATTCATTTTTGGTTTAAACAGCCACTTACATCCTATAGGTGTTTTATTTTTAGGCAGATCTACTAAATCTCAAGTATCATTTCTAAAGATTGATTCTATTTCTTCACCCATTGCAGCTCTCCATTCCTTAAATTGGCTAGCTTCTTTATAATTAGAGGGCTCTACAATGTTCAAAACTTTTGACATTAAAGCATAGCTTCTCAACTTCAATGGTAATTGAGTCTTCCTACCTGACCTCCTTGGTAGGGGTGGACTTACCTCAAATTTGTTTTCCTCTACAATAATTGGGCCTGCTTTTTCACCTTCTTGCTGTTCTTCTTCATTCTCTTCTTCCTTCTCCTGTTCCTGCTCCCTCTCATCCTCGCTGCTTTCCTCCAACAGCAATGGAATGTGCCAATCATCTCCAACATCAGCTTTCCTTTCCTGCACCTATTCATGAAAGACTACATATCTACTAGCAAATGTCTTACGAGACTCAGGATTGAACAGTTTGTATGCCTTAAACTCTATGCCATAACCAACTACGATGCATTTAACTGCCTTAGTGTCTAATTTCTTTCTATCAGCTTTGGGTACATGTGCAAATTCCTTTGACCCAAAGACTCTTAAGTGGTTTACTGCTGGTTTAAATCCATATAAGGCTTCAAAAGGGGTTTTGAAGCCAAGAAACCTAGTAGGACTTCTATTTTTTGAATATACAACAGTATTTATCGCTTCTTCCCAAAACATATTGGATAGACCCTTACCTTGCAACATGCTCCTTGCACACTCCACCAATGTTTTGTTTTTACGCTCTGCAACTCCGTTTTGCTGTGGTGTATGTGGCACTGTATATTGCTGAACCATGAGTTTTGCAGTATTTCATGAATTCCTTTAATTTGTATTCTCCTCCTTGATCAGATCGGAGAATTTTAATACTTTTTCCAAATTGTTTTTCTACCAGGGTTTTGAACTCTATAAAACATTGGAAAGTCTGACTTTTCTTGTTTAAAAAATAAACCCAAGAGTACCTAGTGCAATCATCAGTAAATAACAAAAAATAGTATGCTCCCCCTAGCGACCTTGTCTGCATGGGACCACATACATCAGTGTGCACTAGCTCTAAGATTTATGTTTGCCTCCTCCTATCATGCACAGGAAACTGTTCTCTGTGCATCTTTCCTAGGGCACAACCATCACAATTCAACTGAATGTTACGAAAGATGGGGAGACCTTCGACCATACCTTTCTTTTGTAACAAAATAAGATCCTGCAGATTCAGATGACCAAACCTCTGATGCCAGCGTTGTTCAGCTGTCGACTCTCCTGCAACCATGGCTTGCTTTGATATACTTTTTTCATCCACCCTGTATAGGCTTCCAATTCGCATGCCTGTTGCAACAATTTCATTCCTGCAATCCTTTATCACACAGTGAGTCTTGAAGAATCCGACATGCATATCTTGATCAGCCATCATGGATACAGATATCAGGTTTTTCTTTATTCCAGGTACATATAAAACGTTTGAAAGGTGACTAATTTTTCCATTTGGCAATTTAACTGAAATCACCCCATGACCTTTAATCTGATATCCATTATCATCCCCTAGATATATTTTTGATCCATTTATAATTTCTTCAAGACTGTCAAAAAATTCCTTATTACCTGTCATGTGTGAGGGTGCTCCGGAATCGAAATACCAGATGTCATCTTCATTTGATGCTGTAAGGGCACAGTCGACTGTGAACAGTCGAAATTCATGACTGAAGTCTTCTTCTTCTTCAACAAAATATCCTCTGTGTTTTGGATTTACCTGTCTCCTCCTTGCCTCATCAGCCTGCTTCTTATGATAACAATCTCTCTGTATATGACCCATTTTTCCAAAATAAAAACATTTCTTTTCATAATGATTTGCAAGCATACCTTTTTGAGAATGCAGATTCTTCTGTGACGTTCCTCCTCTTTGCTTTGACTGTTGCTGTAACTGCCTTCCTTTAGATAATCTTCGTTTTGCCACCAGCGCGAGATCGTCAATTTGGGGGTTCAGATTCAGGTTCTGCCTTCGATCTTCCTCTTGCTGCAAGATCGCAGTGAGATCATCGAACGTGGGTGCTTTCTCCCTTGCCGAGACTCCAGTGATGAAAGTTTGAAAATCATCACGCATCCCATTCATTGTAATTGCAACAAGGTCTTCATCAAGCACCGCCACTCCAATGGCCCCCAATCCGTCCTTAACATCCTTAATTCGCGCTACAAATGCTGTAGCAGACTCCCTTTTGTCCATTCTCATTGAAAATAGCTTGCTTTTCAGAGCCAAAACTCTGTTTGTATTCTGGGTCTCATAGAGATTTTTGATTTTCGTCCAGATTTTGGCAGACGATTTACAATCTCTGATGTGTGCAATGACATTGTCTTTCACAGACATCTTCAGTAGGACTTTGGTTTTGTTTTCTCGTTTTTCCCAGTCTTCCCTCTCGTTTTTCTGTGTGGTTGCTGTCGGCTTCTGCTCGTCGCCTGTCACTATAGGCCAAGCATTCGCACCTTCAAGCAGAGTCTGGATCTTAAACTTCCAGTTCGTGAAGTTAGATCCGTTGAGTTTACCAGACTCGTTAAGGTAAGATTCCATCGTGTTACTCATTGTGAATCTACTTAACAACAACAGTAAAAACAATACCTGTCATATCGATCTATCACCTCTGCCACCGATCTGCAGTGTCTGGCACTCCCGCTCCAATGAGCAACTTCAGCATTTCCAACACAGCCGAATCAACGATCTGATCACAATTGATCCTATCCACCTCTCCCGAATTGATCTGCCATTTCGCCGATCCTGCTCTCCTTGCAGATCGCCAACACGAAGTCGAGGTTTCCTGCAGATCTCCTCTAGCGCTTTCCCGATCTGTCTCTCCCGGACAGATCTGCACCTTCGCCGATCTGCTCTGTTTGCAAACCGCCAAAAGAAGTTCACGCTATTTAGGGATCTCCTTGGCGCTACCCTGAGTGAAAAATCCGCGCTAATTAAAAATTTCTTAGAGTAGAAAAATTTGCACATTTTTCCCGGTAAAATTTGCGCTAATCGGGCTTTCTGGCACAATAGCACGATTTCTCCCTGAAATCCCACGCTAATCGGTCTTCTGGCGCGACTGTTAGCGCAAAATCCGCGCCAATCGGCCTTTCTGCTTAGAAAAGAAAAAAAAAAAAAAAAAAAAAAATTCCGAGTCTGAGCCAGGTGTTCTGCAGTCCACCTGCTCAATCGAGCACAGAGCTCTTGTGTACACACTCTGCCACACAGGCACTTCAAGCCACACAGGAAATTCCGCCTCACAAGCAAGCTAGCTTCTACAGGCACTTCAGCCTCACAGGTGACAAAGATCAGGCTCACTCAATCTTAGCTCTGATACCAAGATAAAAGATGCACTGAATTGAAAAGAAAGAGATGTAGCTCTCAGGTGTGGCCTGCACCTAGAGACTACACTCACAAAACTTGAGAGATGTCTATCGTTCACTCTATTACTCTTCAATCAAAAGATTACATCATTAAATACAATACTAGGAAATAGGAAGTTGTACCCAAACCCCATAACTATAGTAACTAATCCTAAACTAGGGAGAAAGTTACAACAATGTAACCATTTTCTCCATTAATAATAAAATAATATTAATTATTCTCAACTCTCCTAAGTGTAAAAAAAAATTAACGCTGGACGCAATAAGTTGAGCTGCAGAGGAATACATTGAGCTAATCATTACGCTGGAGGCATTGGCCTTTATCGTTCATACCCAAAACTGCAAGGTAAGTTTTAAAACAACATATTTGAAATGTAGACCCTTGTACAATTTGATTATTACCCATCCATAAGAAAGTTGAGTGGTAGCTAGGGCTAGAAACCCTAATTCGACTCCTTGATATAGATCCTTCTTATAATTGACATAAGTGGCAAGGATTTGGAACTCTAGCGATGTAAGAGTTGATTTTAGAAGTGTTTCTCATCATATAATTATGGTAAACAAACCTAAAAGGAATTGTGATTTATTGGCCACAATAATCCAATAATATTATTGTTCAATAATAACAATGATTTAAGCAACAATATATTCTCCACGGTTGAATACCTATTGTTCAGTGTTAATAGTAATACCAATGAATGCTTGACAATGCGATTGCAACATTTAATAATAATAATAATGCCATAACAATCACTAGTAAATAATAATAATTCCATAATAATCACTAGTGTTGTTGTAATGCAATTAATGTTTAGGGAATTAAATAAAACTTCTCCAATAGAAAGGTTTCCATGGAATATACGAAATCTTCATATAATTATTCCTTTACTCCAATCATTATTTAATGCTGCTCCAATCCATTAGTTGTCAATACTATGTATTGTGTTGTGTTTATGTCCCTCTATAACTTATCTTGAGTAATTGATTTGAATATAACACACATTAGAAATGTTTTTCAAAAATAATAGCACCATAGCAATCAATTTGACCAACAAGTCTATCATAACACAGATAATATTATAGGGTTTCCATATTTGTTCGCTCATAATACCTTCTATATATCCATCATAATTCAAAAAGAATCTATAATTGTTTTCTTATCCACTTAGTATGTAACTATTATGTTGAAGCTTCAGCTACACTGGCATATAATTTCATTATCCATTTCCCACTACTTGGCGCTAGTATCCATAGTTAAAAAAAATGGACCTTTCTGACTTAGACCATATTACCACTACCACAAGTTCACACAACTCCAGCTTGTAACTCCACAAATTTTGTATACCTAAATGCCTCTTTGATCATTTAGATTGAATAGATCCCTTTTGTTTCTAGGAACTTCCTTTTTATATTATTGGCTTGAGATTATAACAATTGTTAAAGCTTACTGGTTCTCCACTATATACATATTATTTTGTTTCTAGTAGCTAATTCATTTGGTAGCCATCATTGATGTAGGAATGAGTTCTAAAATTATGCTTCAAAGATCCCTTTTGTTTGAAATCGAGTGCATCCAAATATGACACACATCCTTATTGATCCTATGCAAATAAGTTCCATCACTGATCACAGAGGTAAAACTGTTTCATATGCGTCGAGTGGGCTATTGTGAAATCATCTCGTATTATTCTCATTGAAATTGAAGTTTGTGCTTCATTCCTTTTTTTTGAATAACACTATCGATTCTCAATTCAATGCTTTCCCATGGCTCTACTACTTTATACATCCATTTTTCTTGATCATCGGTTATGTTTCTATTGTTATCAGATCTATGAGAATGTCATGTTCTCAGAGATTTGTATCCGCAATCACAATCAAGGAAATTCAGAGTCTATTGGTCTATCACTACTACACTAAGGGAACTTTTAAAACATTTTTTAAGACAAGAAATCTTTTGTCTTAAAAAGTCACTTTTTATTTTAGTTATTTTACATTAAAATTTAATATCAATTGAATTGCCTTAAATATAAAACTTAAGGACAAAAACAATTTGAGACAAAAATATTTTAAGACAAAATTTTATATTTAATACAAAATTAGTTTAAGACAAAAAAAAAATTAAGATGAAAAGAGTTTGAGACAAAAATATTTTAAGACAAAACTTTATATTTAAGACAAAACTTTATATTTAAGAAAAAAACAATTTAAGACAAAACTTTATATATAAGACAAAAATAGTTTGAGACAAAAATATTTTAAGACAAAACTTTATATTTAAGACAAAAACAATTTAAGACAAAATTATTTTAGGAAAACTTTGTATTTAAGACAAAAACAGTTTGAGACAAAAATATTTTAAGACAGAGCTTTATATTTTAGACACGCCACATAAGATGAAAACCATTTAAGAAAATTAACAATTAAGAGAAAAAACTATCAATTTAAGAATTGACTATGAGGATACCTTTTCTCTTGTAGAAAGGTACTCATCTATTATATCAATTCTTTCTTTGGCTATGTAGATGGGGTGGAAGATACACCATATGGATGTAAAACCAACATTTCCCAATGGGGTTATTGAGGAGGAGGTGTACATCAAGCAACTAGAAGGTTTTTAGATATTTTAATAGGAGTCCCATGTGTGTAGACTCAAGCAGGTGTTGTATGGTCTCAAATAGGCATTGTTTGTTTGGTACACCATGATTATTAGTTATCTCATTGGTTTGGGCTTCACCAAAAGTGAAGCGGATGCAAACCTCAATCACATCTTGGTAGAAGGTAAATTGCTTATTATTGTCTTATATGTTGATGATTTGATTTTAACTAATGATAAGAATTTGATTAGATCTTGCAAGGAGGAACTTGCAAAAGAATTTGAAATGAAGGACATGGGTCTCATGCACTACTTCCTTGGGTTGGAAATATTAAAAGATAATGGAGAACTATTTGTCTCTCAAGGAAAGTATGCAAATGAGATATTGCAAAGATTCTGCATGGAGATTTATAAACCCATAGAGACACCTCTAGCAAATAACTCAAGGAAGGAGGATGCCACTTCAAGTCAAGAAGTGGATGCTACCATTTATCGATAGCTAGTGGGTTCAGTCATATATCTTTTGAATACATGACCATATATGTGTTATGTACTCAACCAACAAATCCAAGCTATAGTTAGGCAAAACAAATCATTTTGGAAGGAAATTAAGCATGTTTTACAATACTTTAGAGGTACTACCCAGTTTAGACTATGGCACAAATAGGCAAAGGGAGTGAAGTTGTGTGGCTTCACAAATTCAGATTGGACATGAAGTCCATCAGACCGAAAGAGTACATTAATTGGAATTTTCAATGATGGGTTTGCAACTATTTCATGGTACAATAGGAAGCAAATATCTGTGGTTCTCAGGTCGACATAAGTAGAATACATGGTTGCAAATCAAGTAGCGTGTGAGGTGATATGGATGAGAAAGATACTTGTTGGAATGTTTGGCTAGATGATGGATCGAACTATGATTTACTTTGATAATCAGAGTTGCATCAAACTCTTTAAGAATCTTGTATTTCACAATTGATCTTGGCATATAGATATATGATATCACCATTTACATGATTGTTTGTAGAGTCGGATAATGTTTCTACACTACACTCCAATAAAGGAACAAGATGTTAACATTTTGAAAAAAAAACCAAGAGGGAAGTTCGAGTTTCATAGGTGGAGGATAGGGGTGGTTGATAATACTTTTATTGATGAGAGAGAGTGTTGAAAAATGGAGCAAGAAATTTTCAATTTGATTTTGCCTTGATTAAATTGTGGAAATTTGAATTTCCACATCAACAAACAACTTGGATGCAGTCAACTAGTGTGACATGACTTGTGT
Source organism: Pinus taeda (assembly GCA_000404065.3). NCBI lineage: Eukaryota > Viridiplantae > Streptophyta > Pinopsida > Pinales > Pinaceae > Pinus > Pinus taeda. The sequence goes on from APFE031250078.1 coordinate 8,603, forward strand.
CACCCGGTTTAATCAGTTAATTCAAGTTGAATGAGTTAGAGTTTAATTAAGCATGTGTGATTATTAATTTTTAGCAATCAAAGTCATTTACATCAAGTTGTTTTTAGTTAAACTAGTTCCAACTGTTGGAGGAACTAGTGGAAGACCAATTGTGCAGTGGGACATCAATGGTGAGACACATGTGGATGGTGACTGCAAAGTGAGTTGTGAATTGATGACTCCAACAATAGACCTTGTTGATGATGGTGAAGCTTCTAATAAATAATTGAATAACATGTGTGATCTAGTTGGTATGATTATAGTTGGTGATGACCTCTTTGAATTAGAGTTTGAGGCATTTAAGTTTGAGAATAGATTCAAAATATGATATTATTGGTATGAATGCACCTTATCTAGAGACATCATTTGCATTGTAGGGGTTGGTACCTCTCCATTAGATTTGGTTGGTGATGTGAAGACTACTCAAATTCTAGTAAAGATTCATACTAACTCTAGCAAGCCTATGGATGTTGGTTTACAATGGGAGACCCCCCTCGACTCAACTCATTGGATTCTTTTTCTCTTCATGCTATTTGTTTTTCTCAAATTTCCTTCTCCAAGGGTTTGAGACTATTTGCTTCATTTATTTTAAATGGCATGCTGAAAGAAGAAGAATGGAGCTTGTCTCCACAACTTTTCCGTTTCTCTAAGTTACAAATAAAAAGAGTCCAATTCTATAGCCAATATACTAATAGCCTCATGATACACATTTAGTGAGCTATGAATAACTCTCACCTATTGTTGTAGCTCAATGAGATGGCATCTAATAGCTCTAGCAAGAAAGAATCCAATTTTATGCCCAAGACACTAGTAGAAATGGAGTAGTTGTGAAGGAAACAATCTCCATTTAGGATTTCCATTTTTGCTGCAATAGACAAGAAGAATCTTAGTGTTGGAGGAAGAGATAAAATATCTCGGTCAAAAACACAATATCATAGCTCTCTTAGTGCCATTAATTTTTGTTAACTCATTCGAATGTAGGTAATGCATAAGGATTCGTTAGTATCTTTGAAATTTTCTCTCTTTCCAATAGAAAAATAAGTTCATCCTAATATTAATATATAAAATAAGGTTCATTAATAGGTATGGTTCAATTTTGTTTGATGATCCTATTTCTCCAAAGGATATATATTTTTTGAATTTTGTTTGGTATAAGATATGGTGATACCTTTAAATATGAGGTAATTTTGGGTAAAATTATAACTAGAACAACAAGTTAGGGTTTGAATTTACTTTGTAGTATTAGGCTACATGAAATTTCTATCGAAATGTTTTATTGTGGCCCAACATAAAATAAACTTTGGATGGAATGGTTTGTTATGAGTGGTATGTTATTTAGCCCTTCAAGTTATTAGATTCTTTGTTTGTTGGTATTTGTTGTTCTCAACTTTCCTTTTCCAAGGGGTTGGTACTATTTTGTTTATTCATTTGATATGACCGAGTGAAAGAAGAAGAATGTGGCTTGTCTCCACAACTTTCCATTTCATTAAGCTACAAATAAAAACAATGTAATTCTATAGCCTAGAGGCTAATATCCTTTTGATACACCTTTAGTGAGCTATGCATGAAGACCTTGGATGAGGGTATAACTACAATCTAGGTTTTTGAACTCAAGAGTTGGTTGTTACAGGCATTTAAAATCTATGCCTTTTCCCCATTTGATCATTGTTTTCATACTGATGTTTCATATTCTAGATCATTTTGTTGACTTGATTTCATCATTAAGTATTATTTTTGTATTTATTTCTTTGTTTTAGTTTATGTTTGCATATGCATTGTTTTCGCGATTTGTAGTGATTGTTTATCTTAGTCTATTCACTAACAACACCAAATCTATATGTATTCCTTTGCAAGGAACAACCAACTTCCAAGGAAGTGTCTTTTGGTACACTATTACTACAAAAACACTACTATAGAAATGGTGACCATACTGTTGTCTTTTCTTTAATATAACTGGTTCTGTTTGTAGGACCCTCTCTCTGTATAATCAACTTACAAGGAGTTTAGTACCTCTCTACAATTTTTGCAGGACCTTCTAGACTTGTTGTTAGCTAAGAAAACTTGTGTGTTTACAATTTCTTGTCAACCACATGACTTCTTCTCAAACAAACACATGCACCATTACTTTTCCTTTGATAGAAGTGTCACCACATCTAGTCATAGTTAATCCCGCGCGGTTTCCAGAAAGAAAAAAATGTCTTGTAATCTCACTTTTTTCAGGTGATTGTTAGCCTCTATAGAATTGCCTTCACCTCTGCAAATTTGTTACATTTAGTTTAGATTGCTTAATTTCTTTACTAATCATAATTATCAGAGTAATTAGATTATCTTTACTTCTTTGTTCACAATTCACGTAGCTTAACTAGTAAAAGAGTAAGTGGCCCATCATCCACAAATCTTACTACTAACCAAAGAATTCATTTCTTCCATTTTTGTGACTAGGAGAAATTTTTATTAAAGCAAGTAATGTTTTCTTCCCCTGTGTCTTGTAGATGAATCTAGTTTTGAATATGAAAAATTACTTAAAGCACTTGAATTTCCATCTCCCTATTTTGAAATTCACATAGTGTAATAGGAATAAGAGTAAGAGGCCCATTATCCACATAATATTTCTTTTTCATGCAATGAACAATTTAAATCTAGTGTAATTAGGAGGATATTGAAACGGATCACTGAATATCCACATCCTCTCACACTTTAAATGCTCACATGATCACTTGCATAAAATTACACATCACACACTAAGCTTCTATAAACTTTGTATTAGAAGGCATCCAATTTCTAGAGCTTTTGATAATGATTTCATTTTAGATTACATATTGCACTCCGAAGAAACATAAGACCGTTAAAGGAAACCATAACTTGAACCACCTAAATTCCCCACCATAACCTAAATCATAAGTTCAAGTTAGGACCATTGGGGGTAGGCATCCCATAAGCCACCATAGTCATGTTACATCTTTGATACATATAAGTTGAACTCTTACGGAGCTTAAAATCCTTAAATCATCCCATAGAAAATAATACATGAGCATGGCTAAGACCTGATTTAGAGGGGGTTTGGGTTAAGTCAAGTGTATGTAGTACATTATGGGGCTACCTAACCATCCAGTGATTGGTGCTATTAATTGACTACCAAGAAGCTAAATACTTGAATTCTCACGTGGGAAGAAGGTACATTAGTGGCCAAAACCTAGGGCATCCATCCCTATAAGTGGAGGTGTGGGAAACACTAAAAACTCATCCATTACCTTGGTTGATTCTTTCACTGATGTAAAGCGTGGGCATTTATTTTGGGTCATTTCCCTAGTACCCATCAAAATATATCTTCGTAAGAACCATTTAATTTGAGAGTAGTAAGGATGATTAGGTCTACATAGGAATTTTTATCATACACAATAAATGAAAACCATTCTTTGTCTCATTGATCAAATAGCTTAATTGTAAAAGGAAAATAACCATCTTATTTTCTCTTTGTTTTATGTATGTGATTTTATTGCATTGATATTTATTCCCTTCCCTCAAACTCACAAAGTAACACACACGCTACTCGAAACCATAGGGGATCCAATGACTCCTCGTCGATGTAGATGCTTTTTAGACCTCCACCCATTACCAAGAGGTGTGTTAGGCCTCCTGCCATTTAGGCATAGAAGATTTCACACAACCACTATTATAGGATCTTCCTTTATCGGTGCAACTTTTCTTGGGACCCCTCCCCATGAAATCACACCCTTCATGACCCCACAACATTACCCATATGCTACCCCTTTTGGGATCCCACATACCACTCCTATGGAAAGTCCATTAAATAGCCATCAAGGTAGTTCTCTTCACCTTTCCCCATATAGGACCCCTTTTCATATAGTTGTTCAAAATCATTTTGCGATGACAAACAACTTATAAGTCCCATTTTTAGCTTCCTTAAATTTTCTCGATTTAAGCTAGTTAACTAATGAACCTATAACACATGGCCCCAATTGGACACCATGCTTACCAAATTACCTTCAGATGTTCCAAAATTCGAAGGTAAAAAGGGAGAAGATCCTAGAAATCTTGTCATGACCTTTCACCCATGATATTCCTCTAAAATAATCACATACAACATTATTCGTCTACTCTTGTTTCAACGCATCCTTACGGGGGTTGTGGCGAAGTGGTACATAGGTCAACCATCAAGGACACATGGAAACGTCGGTTCAATATCCACTACTTTCATCACGTTCTTTCAACTCGCAGTCTGACAGGACTCGGGCTTGGAACTCCTTACTCATTTCAAACAAACACTTCCTATACACATATCAGACCCTATCCACGAATGGCATAAACATCAAGGCTTGTGTAAAGGTAATTTAGAGGAAAAGTGCCTCCTTGATATCCTTCTGAGATCTCCTGTTTTAGAAATATCTAAAGACCTTGCTAATTCAAACCCCCAGAATGAGGAAGAATCCATTAGTAAATCTCAATAATTAGAGCTTATCTACACTAATTTTGGATATCTCTATTAGGTCCTTCATGATGCCCTTTGCCTGTAAGCCTTTAAACATGAGACACCAAGTGCATCTAATGTTGTTGATGGATTGATACAGTCCATATCCAAAAACCAGCTAAGAAACACCTACCAATATCTTTGATACTCATTTAATAACCCAACATTTGATGTTATGCGAACTATACCAGCAATATATTATTTTGGTCAACCCATACCTATGCATAATATGGTTAATATGGTTAACCAATATCATCCCCTGCGTGGAGGACCACATATTCCACCATAGGGAAATCAATACTCCTCTAGGGATGTGGATGTAATGTCCTCTTGCCATAATCCATATGCCAATATGGAACAAGGAAATCAATATTCTCATTTCCTTGCACAACTACACAGTAACCCACTAATGCAAAATAATGCAAGGGTTAATCTAGTGCAACTCTTCCGTGTTGAACAACAGTCCTCATTTGACCAGGTGAATAAAAAAAATCCACCTAATTTTGATAATAATAAACAAAACAGCAAACCAAAGGGAGAACCTAGCTAGGGGGGAGCAATCAACAACATCCCCCATGGATACCAGCTGGGGGCAACCCCAACTTGAATCAAAACTAGGAACAAACAAACCATAAATCACAAAGGAAAAATAAGAAAAAAAATCTAAGGAAAAATGATTCTTGTGCTATATGTGGGGAATATGTTCATTATACCCATCATTGTCCTCAACTCTCTGAGTTGAAAAGGGTACAAGACAATAAGAGGTAGGGAAGGTAACGGACTGTAGTAATGCAAGATCCTTTCCCACTCCAAGGAGTGGTTAACACTCAACAAAAACCATACAAGAAAAATCCCTTTGGAGGGAACCCCTATAATAATTATAATTGTGACATCTACGTGGTAGGAGAAGACATTCTCTTGCAAAAGAGAAATAGAAATTATGAAGCTCCTCGAGAAAATAACCCATCCACCTTGACCATGGCAACACTTATAACATGTTGACCATCTGTTCAATTCCTATAGAACCCATGACGAAGATGGTCAAACGACCTTTATGGTGAGTAGGACATAACTCAAAATCTTCTCATAGTTATAATAGCACAATCTCCCTCAACTATGTTAGCATTAGAAGTCCTACAAACATGCCTACCCCAATGGAAAGCCCTACTTTCCACCTTAAACGAAATTGGCCCAACTAATTCTCAGCTAATGGTCTTCGATTTGGATAAAGTTAGCCTGTGTCTTGTATTGATAGTCATTTTCCAAATCCCAGTCTCAATTGAAAGCATCACCATCCATCGTTGCATCATTGATGAAGGAGCATCTACATGTTTTATCTCCAAAACTATTTGGCAGAAACAAGGATCTTCAGAACTCGAGCCATCCGACATCACACTCAAATCATATGATGGACTTCCATTAGCCCCTCTAGGAATATACCAAGATGTGCCAGTACATCTCACTGGAGAAACCGTGCTCATTGACATCGAAGTTTTAAATGCACGATTGGATTACAACATCCATTTTGGTTGGAGGTACATGTATGCAATGACTATAGTGGCACCCTTTGTATTCATATTAATGATGTTCCCCCATGAAGGGAAATTCATTACAGTTGACCAACACACATATGATGAGAAGAATACCTTGACCACCCTTGATGGTGTCCTACCTTTTGTAGTATCTTCTCCTGATTTGATTACAACATACATTGAATTCACGTCAGGCCTCAAGCCTCCTTGGTACATACCCGAGAGACCCCTCATTGCTGGAAGACACCCCAACAACCATAAGAGCTCTGATTTTCATGACGAGTTCATGAAATACCACATCGAGTCAAGAAATAGTGCTAGACACCAGGAGTATGGCAACTGCAAACTCTACACTCCTACCATATTCCATCACCCAAGCACCCTTCTTATACCCTCGTCCTAGTTTTGTCTCACACCAAGTCATGGAAACACTTACATTGCCAAATATGGATCTTGTGATACTAGTCTGCTATCTATCCCCATAGGCCATGTCAGCAAATTCATGTATCACCTTGACAAGTATCATTCCAATAGCACCCCTCAAGAAACCACCCCAACTCGAGCAACTGCTACATCAACACTAGTTGGTTCCAGCAGGAGGAATAACCAAAAAGGAAAAAAGGTAGACGTCCCAAAGTCCTCCAAGGAACTTCCACGCTGTGATTTGTGTGCAGTATTTGGACACCGTACCAATGTGTGCCCTGAGTTAGACGAGTTAAAATCCATTCTACATGCCCCAAAAGTGCCAATGAGCCCTCATCCACCCAATGTAGAAAATTCCACTCCAGTACGCAATAAGGCATTTCACACCAATCATTCATGTATTATATGTGCAGAATACAAGAATTATAAGTATAATTTTCATGAAATCCCTTGATACTGAGATGCATTAAGTGCACCTGCTCAAACCAATACTAAGGTTCCATTAATACTAACCTCACTGCTGGTTGATGATGGATCCAAAACAATATTTTATGTGTGAGAGGAACCAAATTCATGCTCGTATCCCTTTCACCCAACCCCCCAAAATATATGAAGGAAATATGAGTCTTCATATCCTACCTCGTTATGCGCCTTATCTGACGAACCAAACCATTAGATTTCCTAGTGTCCCGAATTACAAGCATTCAACCGAATGTATCTGGTTACTCGCATTGCTAAAGAAAAATACCTAGGCGCAAACATTACAGTTTCTAGATTTTTGCAGGAAACCATAATGCGAGACATTCTCCACATCCTCCCTGATTCCACTCTATGTTAGATTTCATGCACTGATTTGTCATTGAAAACTCTGATTTAGTCGAATCAAACACTGAAACTTCGAACAACATAGTGCCATAAGGGGATGAAGCATATAGGGCCATCTTATGTGTATTTGAGGATAAAATGCCATTAGTATTCCAACCTGTCTCCTCTTACCATCACCAATCTAGATCAGGAAAGAATACTATTTGCCCTCAACTCGCCTAGTCAAAATCACCCCTCACATGTGCCCTATGCGACATAACCAACCACTTGGTCAATCAATGTCGTGAATTAGCTAAGTTTAAAGACACATTTTTCTTAGTGGTCCAAATTCCATTAATCCATATCTCCAATCAAGAGAAACTCATGCATTATTATTGTGGCATCTTCTCTCAATCACATCATATGAGGAATGTTAATACCTTCCATGCTTTCATGCAACAAGAGTAGTACAGAGGTTAACCCACACTAGGATGTCACATCACACCAATACTAAGATCCATAGGTGGATAGAACCCTAATATGCACCATCTTATGATGTTAACCATGCACCATCATATCATACTATGAGCAATGTCACCACCCACACTATCTATTCGATTAGTACCAGTCCTGCGTGCAATATTTGCACCAATCACTCTCATAGTGTTAAGATAGGTCATATGTTACAAACCTTTCCACATCTTAGGATTCAGAGTCAACCTCCTATTGAGAAATATACTTTTACTCCTTGTACAACAACAAGGCTACAAGAACTTCCTCACACTTGTTATCAACCAACCATTACAAAAATTATACCACCACCTAATGATGATGACATGCAACACCACATATGATTCATTTCCCCATTTGTAGGAACCATGATTCATGTTGTCTGCTCATCATTTTTTATTGTCAATACTGCTAAAATGACTACACCAGTGGCAACACCACCAATTATGTAGACCCATCCCATCTACACATTGTCAACTTCACTTCATACTATGACAACAACCACCGAATCATATTATTTCTTGTCGACCAACACTACTAGGCCCAATCTCCAAACTCACGACCTCACACAACCCAATACAACATTAGATAATATTTTTCACTCAGATGAAGATATTCTAGAGGCCATGGCGGAACCCAAATTTCGATGGGATGCCATGCACCATCGTTCTTTTTTTCTACCCAAAAAATATTTTTTGCCTACTAATGCACCAACCCACAATATTTTCACCATAGAGTCAAAATATTTCCCACCTCCAGGAAAGGTAGATTGGTTCAAAAATCCCATCCCAACACTTGACGTGTTTGAGGAAGGGAAAATGTCAAATAATCACCTACCATTAAGGTCAATATTTTGAACAAACCCAGAAAATTCAAAGAGATCTACCTGGGGGTAGCATGCTCTCTAGAAGAGGTAACCTCATACACAACCTTGTTCCAAGAGTAAAAGGATATTTTTTCATGGTATTACTCACAGATGAAAGGCATCGTTTCCACAATTGTGGCACATCATATTGACACATGGCCTAGTTCCTACCCATTTAGGGAAAAGCAATGTCAACTTCACTTATTTAGAGTAGCCATCAGGTTCACCTTCCTATGCTTTTGGTAAATCCTTCTTTCTAGTGTGAATATTTTTATAAATGGATGTTTTCACTTGGGGTAATGACTTTCGAAGTTGCAAGATATCAACACCTTCATAGCAAGCTCATTCCCTCAATGGAAATCGAGAGTCAAGGTATCATTCTCAACTTAGCATGAGAGGCTTCCTCCAAAGCTTTGCATATCCTACCATCACTTCTCTAAAGTAAACCATAGGGTTCATGATCTCAACCACACTTACCATCACCTTCCACTTGCACATTGTAAGTGTCCACATAGGTCGATAGAGATCAAATTGCATGGATCACCCCATTTCATAGACCCCTTAAAACTATAGGTATCCATGTACATTCTCCTAGGCCTCGGAGCCATTTTACACACATGTATCAAAGATCAACCTCATACTTCTCTTCTTTGCATCTTACTTACCTCCCATACTCCCAGAACACCATCTTTGATCATAGAAGGATTGAACTGAATGCACCACTGCATGCTAGATTTGGCCTACCATCCACCCATATTATAGTATACCATCTATGTCATTTCATCCACCTCATACATGTCAACACCGAGACTAACTAATGGGCCCCCCTCCATTCATAGACAACACCTTACATTCATCATCGTGCAGGTCACAATTTTCAAGGGGCACCCATCTCCTTGTATGGAAATACGAAACCACCTTTACATTGTTTTGGAGAGTGTACAAAGATTTTCTAGGAAGATGGTTCCCACCCATATTCTCACACCTTGTACCTGGTAGCAGTCTGTAGTCGCACTTGGTTTGAGCTCACACATAATCTAGATTCATCCACCCTATTCACACCAGTCAGAACATACTCACACTTACCTTGGATGTCCTACCAACTTCGAGCCACTCATCTTTGAAGAACTATTTTGACTGCCACCATTTGCATTACCTAGGCCAATTATCCACGTCCATTCATACCATCAACTTTCATTATCATGCCTTTTTTGACCCACTCTATTACAATATGTTTTGACCTTATATTGATTCCCCAAATCATCATTTCGCATAGTTAAAGCTTCTTTCCTGTCGAATTCAACAACCATATTCTAGGATCAAAGTGATACCTTGCAAACTCCCCCCTTTAAGGGACATCCTCGAGTGTAACAATGGGAGTCACTATTTCCCAGTGATGTCATCAACCCCTCTGACATTTGACACCAACACAAGGTTTGATGTCAAGATATACTTAATAATTGTTGCATTTCTTTCATTTAGTCAAAGATCCACGTATTACTAAGCACCCCATTCAGTAGTGCTTACATCGTGATGTAGGGGAGGTACCTAAAGTCAAAGAACATGCATATCTCAACAGCTGACTCCAACAGTGCTTGACATTTCTTATGCAAGGGGGCACCAAATTCAGTCAGTTTTTCAAGAAATGCCCTTGAGAGTGTCAGTAGTTATGATCATTAGCCGTTAGCATGTCAACCACCACAGTGTTTACTGGACATAACTATTTCCTATCTAATTGTAATAATTTGTCACTGGTCATGATAATGAGCATGGGACATGCTTGCCTCATATAGAATTAGAAGACGATTCCATGACATGATCTCAGTCAAGGAAAATTCAGTTCGAGTCACCCTGAAGATATGCATTCCTCAATGGAATCATCTTTTCTTACTCATAAGTCATTATCATTCATGAACCAAGAGAGGGAAGATGGATTCAAAAATTCTATATAAACTGGCCATGGGAGAAAAAAAACATGAGACAATGTTATGTTGGCCAAATTTCTATCAGAGAAACCCTACATTTCATTGTTGAAGTAGAAGATGTAAGAGAATTAGTATGTTGGCCATATTTCTTCTAAGAAATCCATCATCCTAGTGGAGGAAGAGTCCACTATTGAGTGAGTCTTCATACTTCTTTGAGAGAGAGGAGAATCTTGCAAAGAGATTGAGGAAAGGAACCTACTTGCTAAATATTTTTAAGCACCATAGCTCAAATATTCTCTTCAAGTGTTTAGTATTCATCTATTGTATTCATTTTCTACCACCAACAGTTAATAAAGGGAGTCCCTTTTCCATTATTTTTTTTACTTGTTTAGTTCATTAAGAATTATTTGTGTATTATCTCTTTGTTTTAGTTTATGTTTGTATATGTATTGTTTTCACCATTTGTAGTGCTATTTATCTCAGTTTGTTCATTAAAAACACCAACTCTATATGTATTCCTTTGCAGGGAACAACCAACTTCTAAGGAGGTATCTTTTGGTAAACCATTGCTACAAAAAATCTGATACAATTGGCGTTCACATGTAGATAACAAACTAGAACTGGGATCAGAATATGAAGGAGAAATAGAGAACTAGTCGAATAAAGAACCTGAAAATGATCAATCCAATTCAAGTATTGTGAATGAATCCCTATTTAAAAGGGAAGAGAAAGTCGATATCAAGTTTTACCACGACAATATTGATGCTTTGAAGTTGAACCAAATGTTGCAAAAACAGGAATTTTATTTCAGCGTCCATGAGATCGAGAAAGGGAAAAGGATCTCATTCGCGTGACTTAAATTAGAGGGCAATGCATTGACTTGGTGGGAGAGCCACATAAAAACGTTGAGGTTGGAGGGAGAAACTCTAGTGATAAGTTGGGGGATTTCAAAACCTTCAATAATTCATAATTTTATCCTATTGGGTATGTCGAGGACTAGCTATTTTGGTGGCATTACTTCAGGTAAAAGTCAGGCTAAAGCATGTAAGAGTATACCAATAAATTCAAAAAGATGGCTATAATGATGGGCATATCTCCAAAGAACCCAGATGCTCCCCAAGTATCTAGGGGGTCTGCACCGTCATCTATGTGCACAAGTAATGCTATTCAAGTCCAAATCAGTGCATGAGGCTTGTGTATAGGCACAATACCAAGAGAACATAGGCTTCAAGAGAGCACAATTAAGTGGATTGAAGGAAAAATACCAACGAGATACTTCAAAGGAGGGGAACAAGAAGAAAAAAGTAGGAAATGATAAAAATATGATAACCACAACATACCAGTGCAGACTTGCTAGCTAGCGCTACAATATCAATGACCATACAAAGGAAAAATGTTAGAAGTTGCATCCAGAGCCAAACCTAAAGAACAAGAAGAAGAACCTCATCGACACTGATTTGAGAAGCCAAGCTGAAAGAAACTTAGATTTAGAAAAGAATATCATTTGTATGTCAATACATAAGGAGGTGAACTTTAGTAGCCTTTAGCAACACGAAGAGAAGGAAATCACCAAACTCTTACATATAAAGATACAAGTCAAAAAAATGAATGTTGATGCTTTGTTTGACTCATGATCATAGGTGAATCTCATTGTAGTATGCCTGGTCAAGAAGTTGGGGCTTTAAGTTGGTGATCATCCAAATCCATATCCACTATCATGGGTAAATAAGGATACATAGTTGACTATAAAAAAATGGTAGAAATTTAGATTTACTATCAATGTTGATTTTATTGATGAAGTTGATCTAGATGTGGTTCCCCTTAATGTATTCAAATTCATGCTTGGTACTCCTTAGTGCCAACCAAGCCATAAAAATTTATCTGTTTTAGCAAGAAGTATGTTTTACTGTATTTTTAAAAGAAATTCAGTCTGTAGAGGAGTTAAAAAGAGGTAAGGCATTCCTAGAAGGGTGTACTAATAAACAAAAACAACAAATGGAGGAGGTTTTACATGCATATAGGTATGTGTTCAGGGAGCTAAAGAGTTACCACCTAGGAGAGAAGTGGAGCACGAGATCTAGTTATTTCCAGACTCCCCATTGCCAAATGTTGGGTTGTACAAGAAGTCTGTTATAGAAACAAGTGAGGTGAAGAACTAGTTGTAGCAGCTAATGGATCATGGTGTCATTAAACCATGTAGATCACCATGTGCGTCACCGATCATCATTGTGCCAAAGAAGGATTGGAATTGGCATATGTATATAGATTACAGGGTGTTGAACAAAATCATGCTCAAGAACAGATAACCCCTACCTAGGATAGATGATTTCTTAGATCAATTGCAGTAAGAAATTGCTTTACCAAGCTAGAATTGAAGTTTGGATATCACTAGGTTTGAGTCAAAGAAGAATATTCTTGGAACACTACCTTCAAAACTAGGCATTGTTTGCATGAGTCGTTAGTCATGCCATTTGGCCTTTGTAATGAACCAACTACATTTATGATATTAATAAATAATGCACTTTGCCATTTTATAGATTCATTTGTTATTATCTATTTGGATTATATACTGGTATATAGTGCTACCTGGGAGGATCATATTTCACGTTTGATGCATTTGCTGAAAATATTGAAGAAGCACCAACTGCTACAAAATCTTAAGAAGTGTGAGTTTGTGCAACAATCTTTGGTGTATCTAGGGTATGTCATCATTGGAGGAGAGCTGGAGATAGATCCTTCTAAGATGGAGGACATCATGAAAATGTCAGTCCCTATTAATGTTTCTGAGGTCAGGAGTTTCATTCGAGTAATACAGTAGTTAAGGAAGCTCATAACCTCATTTTCAGGGGTAGAAACACCCCTCCATGCCATCATAGCAAGTGGAAAGAGTTTTAAATGGGGAAAAGGTCAATAGAAGGCTTTCGAGGAGCTAAAGAAGAATATTAGTCAAGCACTAGTCTTGTGTTACCAAACTTAAAGCATCATTTGGAAGTGGAGACAAATGATTAGTGCAATTTTGAGGTCTAAAATGGGTCTCCTAAGAAGAATGTACAATCAAAATAAACTTTATAAGAAGCAATAGGATTCAAGATGATGATGTTAACCATGAGGGATGATTCACCATTTTTGGAGTAAAAAAGTAAAAATATAAAAATTAATAAAATAATAAAGCTACCTTTTTCAACTCCTATTTTCAACTTATCTCCCTAAGGTTTAACTCAAATTTCGAGCAGGAGTACTTGTTGGATGAAAAATTAAATTCCTCGTTCAAGGAGTACCCATGTCACATATTTTTCATGGACACAGCTACAAAAAAAGTGACAAATACATGAAAAAACGTGATTGCAATCATGTTTTTCATGTATTTCACATTTTTTGTGTAGCAGGGTCCATCGAAAGTATGCAACACAGGTAATCCTTAGATGAGGTTTCAAATTTTGCATCCAATGAGTGTTTCTTCTCAAAAAATGAGTAAACCCATGGGGAGATAAGTTGAAAAAATAGTTTTTTCTTTTTTCCCTTTTAAATTTTGATGATGTAATCTAATATTAATTTATTATTTCTACTATTATTTTATAATTTCCTTAGGAGACCGATTTTATAGCTCAAAATTTCCTAATGTGTGAGTGAGATTTTTATGGGAGTTGTCTTCATGCAAGGAGGAAGGCATGTATGCTACCATTCTGAAGTATTTCATGGGGCAGTTCTCAACTACCGTACTTACGACAAGGAGTTCTACACCATGGTGCAAATTATGAAGAAGTGGAAGCATTATTTGATGGGAAAGGAGACAATAATCCACAGAGATTACCATTCGTTACAGTACTTGCAAGCCCAAAGTAAGCTACAAGAGACCAGTCATTACAAGTGGATGGGGATTTTATAGTAGCTTCATTTGGTTATCAAGTATAACAAGGGAAATAGAAATAAGTTGGCTAGAATTCTTTCAAGGCCGCCCACATTGAATATTACATCTTTGGGACTCTGATGCACATGGAGCCACTTACCCATGATGCATACATAGAGGCATATTTAGAGGATGACGACTTTGAGGAGGTGTATCAACAATTGAAAAGTTAGAGTCATGTGCACGATGGTCACAACATCATTGACTACCATCTCAAGGATGGGTTAGTCTACAATTTGGATAAGCTTTGTGTTCCTAAAGGTAAGCGATTGCAGCCGATTCTAGAGGCTCACACCTCCATGGTTGCAGGGCACTTTGGTGTAGGGAAGTTTGTGGCTAACTTGGAGAGGTATGTGTATTGGCCCAATATGCAAGATCATGTATCTAGGTTCATAAGAGGATACACGCTTTGCTATATAAGAAAGCCTACCAACAAGAAACAAGTTCTATATCATCCCTTGCATGTACCTACTCATCATTGGGAAAGAATTTCCATGGACTTTTTGGGAGGTTTTACCAACAATTGGGAAGGGACATGACTACTTTTTCATGGTAGTTGAAAGGTTCAACAAGATTTATGCTCTGATGCCCTATAAAAAACAATCAACAGGAAAGAAACAACAAACTCTTTCTTTGGATAGACCTTGGTGCACTTTGGGATACCAAGGAGCATCTTTTCAGACAAGGATATAAGATTTATTAGTGCATTCTGGACTACATTGTGGGAGAATATGGACACAAAGTTAAAGAGATATACAACATTCCGTGCATAGATAGATGGGAAAACAAAAGTAGTCAACATGTCTTTGGTGCAGCTTATTAAGGGATACAACTAGAAGCATCCAAAGACCTAGGATGAAAATATGGTATATATACAACATTCTTAAAACAAATTAGTCCACACTTCTACAAGAAAGTCCCCATTTGGGATTTTTTTTGGATATTTACCACCTTCACCTTTGGACATTGCATATGAGTAGAAAGGAGGAGTGAGGGAAGATCTTACTAGAGATTCTTTAAGGGCTAAAAAATTTATAGAGAAGATCATGCAGATCCATTTACAGGTACAAGAAACACTGCAGAAGTCTCGGGAGAAGTATAAGGCAAGGCATAAGCAACACAAAAAAAAGAAATCATTCAAGGTTGGAAACAAAGTATGGCTACAATTGATAAGGAGAGGCTCTAGGGGTCTGCTAAGAAACTCAAGGATTTGAGGTATGGTCCCTTTGGGATATTGGCAAAGGTGGGTAATAATGCCTATTTACTGTGTCTACCACCATATAT
Source organism: Pinus taeda (assembly GCA_000404065.3). Lineage (NCBI taxonomy): Eukaryota > Viridiplantae > Streptophyta > Pinopsida > Pinales > Pinaceae > Pinus > Pinus taeda. The sequence continues at coordinate 24,381 of APFE031250078.1, forward strand.
GTGCATTTAATGAGTTGTGAATATAGATAATTTTAAACTCTTTGTGCCTTCCATGCTAGACTAGGAAGAGGAATAGGTCCTACTTTCTTTAGAGTATTTGGCACTTGAAGCTCAGGCAAAGTTGACAAAAGACACAGTTTTCCATAAGAGGTCTAGAATTGCAAGACAATGGCAACATGACCTTTCGTAGATTGGGTTGAATGGACAAATTAGATGCAAAGCTAAATTGTACACCAGAGAGAAGGTGGAGGAAAACTTTCCATGACTCATTCAATACCCATTTATCATAGCCTATAATTCATGAATATGGCAACAACTCTACGGTGTCACCAAACATTAAAATTGTAAGCATACAAGATATCTAGTAGTCAATGTCACAATAATATTTGGGAATTTAAACATGAGTATACAAGGTCACATTAATATAAAAATACTATCATAGCCTATGATTCATATATGCATAACATTTGGACTTATCTGAATGTGATATAAAGGCTATAAACTAAGGGAGGGACATCAACTCTCCACCCAACCATAGGCCAACTATAATCAAACCTTTCTTGAATCTGGTTAGCCCCAATCCATATCCAAAGTCTAAGGGGATTCTTACTGATGGGAGATTTCACTCCACTAGATTAAGCAGGCACTTAGAGATGGTGATAATTGTCTAGGTGGTCAATCAACTATTGTTTGGTGGTAAGAACCATAATAACTCATTTACTCTCCTTAATGTATCTATAGGGCTTCACCCAAGGGATAGATGGGTTATTTCTCAATTCGGGAGATTGAATCTATTTTTCAAGTGGTTTATCGCTTACCTTTTCATGGAAAGCACCACATGTGTATGCAGTCTAATGTTTGAGTGGTTTATCAGCGCTCTAGCAAACACCATAATGACTCATATTATCCTTTCCAAGTTGTTTATCAACTATACAATAAGCACCACAGTGATTCTGTCATTCACCAATCATCCCACTGGCCACTCAAGCATGGACACATAGTCTAATGGCCTTAAACACAAAAGATATGGATTAACACCAAAAACTCATAGAGAACAAGGTTCAACCATTTACTCCATGATTTCCTCGACATCCTTCTATCGTGCACTATGGCCCCAAGGTATTCACACTAGACTTGAATGCTCCCCTTAAAAACAACCAATCAACCCAAAAGAAGTAGAAGGGAACCCATATCCAAAGGAACCCATGCCACTTCTCTGGTATGTGTACATATACTTTCCTTTATGTCTATTCAGTTTTATAAAGAGTGTATTCTCCTCATTCTCCATTCAAATTTTTTCTCTCCTCTTTTGGGAAACACTTCTCTTACTAAAGAGTCATCCCTTCCCAGTATCTCCTCAATCTTTGAAAGGAATGGGCATAGTCTTCTTCCATCCACCACTCTAGACCATTATTAATTTCTGTTACAAGATGTTTGTCTGATTGAGTCAAATCCAACTTCAACAATAACTCTCATATTGTATCATGGTTTTTCAAACAAGTGAGATTCCCTGGAAAATGGAACTGTGTCATCCACTCCTACAGTCTAATCATAAAAACTACATATAACGTTTTGATTTTGAGATTCATTTATATTAGCGAGTTGTGCCTCCATGATGACATTTCAATCATGATTTTTAAATTTAGAAAACATGGTAAGTGTATGGATGTTACAAAAAATACCCCTTTAAAGGAACATTTTTCTTATTGTTTTGTATATAGAAAAAGACGAAGACACAAAAAATGAGCTTTATAATAATAGCTCTTACATCCACTTATTCATTAAGCAAAAATGAGTAATGTACTCTCATTTGTTCTGCATATTCCAAGGTTGCTTCATCTAGTCCAAAGTGTTTGCATTGTAGTTTGACCTACTCTACTATTTGATTGTGAAGTGTGAATTGTATTTGGTCTAGGATGTATAGTGGTTTTGGTTGGAATTATCCCAAAAGGTTCCATCTATATCAAATATCAATCAACCACATGATTAGTGTCATGTACATACTTCTTGAGGAAGGAAATGTGGAAAACATCATATGCTTTAATAGTGGGTGGTAAGGGCATTCTATGAGCTATTGGTACATCTCATTCCAAAATCTAAAATGGTCCAGAAAATTTGGTTGCTAACTTAGTAAAAGATCCCAGTCTTACTGAGCTCTTTCTTGGTTTGGTATGAAGATACACATGATATCCCATTTGGAATTATTTTTGCATTCTTTAGTAGTGTACATAGATCATTTTCCTATCCTAGGATACTTTCAATTTCTTCCTAATATTACTTACTTCTTACTCCATTTCCTTTCACATGTCAAGTTCATGAACCAATCTATTCTCTGCATTATCCTAGCTAATTGGAGTGTTTCATCTTCTTCCATATGATTCCTTGAATGAGGTCATTTTTAGTGACTCTTGTTATCCATTGTTGTATGCAAATTCAATCAATGGCAGCAAATCCTTCCTCTTCTTTGGTTGATGCATGACACACATCCTCAACATGTCTTTTAAAATATTGTTCACTTTTTCAGTTTGGCCATTTGTCTAAGGACGATATGATGTTTTAAAAGATAGATGGGTTCAAAAAGAAACAAACAATGCCTTCCAAAAATTGGAAGTGACTTTGCATCCCTATATGAGATTGTATTATTGGGTATGCCATGTAATCTGAATATTTCTTTCATAAAAATATGAGCTATATCAATAGCATTGTCAGTGGAATAAACAACTATAATGTAAGCTACCTTGCTCAAATTTTCCACTACCAACATAATGGCATCATTGTTTGGTGTCCTTGGAAATTCTGTAATGAAGTCCATAGATATGAATTCCCATTTCCACTGAGAGACTGGGAATGGTTGCAACATTCCTACTAAGTTCCTACATTCTAGTTTGACTTGCTGGCATTCCAGGCACCTAGAAATGTACTCAACAATCTCCTTTCTCAGTCTAGGCAAATAGTACGATTTATTTACTACCATTGTAAAATTATGATAATGAGGATTACCAAAGTAAGGTATTTCATGAAACTCATCCATTATGAGCTTCCTCATGTTAGTGACACAAGGTACATATTGATTGTTCCTTGTAGGGAGCTTGTAGTCCTTGTTAATTGTTCCCTCTAGTTCCTATTGTAATCATTCTTTCACATGTTGGAAATATACATCATGTATCAATGTGTCTTTGATCCTTATTCAATGTTAATGTCAAAAATTATTATGGCTTCCAAGTGATATACTTGTATACTTATACTAATTTCATCTACCACTTTGTTCCCCTTACTCTTAATATGCTTGATCTCAAAATCAAACACATTGATTAGTACTAACCATATGTCTTCTCTTTAATTTATTTTTGGCTAGCCAAACAGAATATCAACAATCCATGATTTGAGATCAACGAAAACTTCTTCCAACCAGGTAGTTCCTCCAGATCCTCAGGGCATGTATGTTTTCTACTAGTTCCAAGTCATGGGTGACATAGTTATTTTCAGGCTCATTTAGTTTTATTGATCTATAATAGAATACATGTACTTCTTCGATCATGAATCTAACTAGTCCTTCCTTATAGGCACTTGTGTAGACCAAGAATTCCTTTTTAGGGTCTAATATCCTCAAAACAGGTGCACATGTTAGTAATTTCTTGAGTTGTTCAAAACTAGTTACACACTCTTATGTCCATTCAAGCTTGACCCATTTATTTTGTAAGAAAGAGATTCAAAACTCAATATTCAAAAAATCTTGAATCAACCATGGGTAATATTTTACCAATCTCATGAGTGATTTAACCTCTATGAAATTTCAGGGAGTGGGCCACTCCATTATGGCCTTAATATTGTCAAGATCCTTGGTTACACTTTCCTTTGATATGACATGTCTCAAATATTTAACTTGTGATTTAAAGAAATCACATTTGCTAAATTTGGTATGCAACTTGTGTTCCCTTAGTGATTACAACACTTCCTTCAAGTACTCTTCATGTTCTTCACTAGTTTTTAAGTAAACCAAGATGTCATCCATAAAAAATAGCACAAATGTTTCCAGATATTGTTGAGGACATTATTCATTAGGAATATAAATATGGTAGGGGAATTTTTAAGCCCAAATGCAACCACCATAATCTCTTAGTGCTCGTATCATTGCCTTAATGTTTCCTTATGGATATACTCATCTTTAATTCTAACATTGAGGATAGCCTAATATTAAATCTATCTTGGAAAATATTGTGGCATCTCTCAATCAATCAAATAAATTGTCAATTATTGGTAGCAGGTATTTTTCTTTCACAATAGCTTTATTCAACTATTGATAATCAAAGCACAACTATAGTGTTCCATCCTTATCCATCACAAAAAAATGTAGGGCTCCTCCGGGTGACACATTGGGTTTGATATACCCCCTACCTAGAATATCTTCTAGTTGTAGCTTTAATTCTACTAGTTCTAGTGTGCCCATGTGATATCAGACCTTAGAAACTGGTATCAATCCCGAAATCAATTCAATGGACAAGTTGATTTGTCTGATAGGTGGTAATACTAGTATTTCTTCTGGTAATACATTGTTGAACTACCTTAAGATAAGGCAATCCTCAATTTTGGCCTACTTCTGTTTGCAACACTAGTCACTTGGAACACATATAGGAACATCCCTTATAGCTACACTTATTTACTTGCACCACTGATATGTTCCTGATAGAGACATGCCTCCTCATCCCTTGAAGTAATTCTTATTCACCTTCATCACTTAGACATCCTAGGGACTTGTTATAGCAATCCGCCTTTGTTCAATGCGATTCCAACCAATCCTTGCCTAATAGCAAGTCACACTAGCCTAGTGGTCGCACATTGATGGATGTTGTTGTGGGAATATTGCCTAGCTCTAGGGGGCATGATTCCATTGACTCTGTCACTCTCTTCTTAGTTACTATGGCTAGTTGGATTGACCATGAATTTGCATGTGATTCATTTGCATGGCACAAGTTTTTGCAATTTTTGGGCCAATAAAAATGAAATTAGAACCTAGATCAATTAAAATTGAAACACGTTGATTGATAAACATGCCTTCAATTTAGATTTTGAAGCTTTATGATCCAATTTCCTATTGTCCAATGTTGTATAAATTTGGGGCACACTTTCAGCCACGTCATTCACCATTGTCACCTCATGAACATTGTATAACCTCTTACAACTATAATTTTGGAGAGGAGAATCCTTCAAAATGTGGTTCTCTCAAAATCCCCAACACTACAATGGATTTCCCTTGGGATCCTTAACCTCTTCCTCCACTAATCTAACTCGCCAGTCTGTATTGATAGTAGGGAGAGTTTGTTAGAATTCATCCTTAGCAGGAGTGGTGAACTTGATATTTTTTCCCATCTACCTATTCCCATATGATTTTCCCCCTTTTCCTTTGAAACTATTCCTCTCCTTTTTCTTCCAATCTAATTGGAAATGAACCCTATGTTTGGATTGATCATAACAATACTTTGTCTTCCATATGGTTTCCTTAAATGTTCTTGGCTCATCAAATTCAATCCAATCTTGGTAGGACTATGGAAAACCATTGAGCTACCTCTGAATATTTAGCTTCTCATCCTTAAAAATTAGCATGCACCTAAATAGCTCCAAAAATCTATTAGTATAAGCATCCAAAGTGAGATACCCTAGCTTATGTTCTTAGAAATCCTTAATTTTCTATCATAGTACCTCTTAGAAAGGTACTTCTCATAGAAAGAGCTTCGAAATTTTCTCCATGATAGTTCCTTCTCTCTAATTCCTTTTAAATTTCTCAAGTATTCCCACCATATATCAACTTTTCCTTTTAGATAGAAAATTCCTACCATGGCCTTCATGTTTTTAGAGTAGTCATGATGGACTTTGAAATATCTTTTCAATTCCAATAACCAAGCTTCTACCTATCCAAACTGCTTAATTTATCTATCAAAGGTAGAAGATTTCACTTTCTTAAGTTCCTCTAACATGAGTTCTTATCACTTCTGATTTTCTAGACGTGTCCTCTGGTTGCAAAACTATACAACTGATGATGGCTACTGGACTCACTTTTTCGAGTGTTGATTGGGTTTTCTCCACTCATGGTGTCTTCACATTTTTTCCTATGCCTTTTTATTGACTTGCTGCCTTCTTCCCTATTGGTCTCAAGTCCTTATTTTAGGATCTGAAATGGGATTTGCTTGGATTTGTGACTTCCTAGATAATTGGCACCAAGATTATGTTTATTTTTCCTTCATAGATCTGATAAGCTCTACAAAATCATTACATTTACTTCTGCTTTCCTTTCTTGACCTTTGACAAGATTTTCATTATTTACTTTGCAAGTTCTCAATTCAGTTCTCAACTTCTTGAGGGTCTCTGTCCAATCATGGGAGTTTTTCTTGGAACTTTTTCACACTAATTCTTCTTCTTGATGATGATAGGATATGGGAATTTTGTACTCTACCATTCTTTTTCTCATTCATTTAGTTGCTGCTGGAATTTTTATCGTCGTATGTGATGTTATACACACATGATTATTACATATGTCAAAGATAAATATATATATTCACTCATGACCTTAGCTTGCACTAAGAATTTTTTCCTCCTTTCAGATCCCTTGTCGAGTGTACACTCTCAATTATTTATGGATGTACTACTCTACATATTGGCTCCTCAATTCTGGTCAGCTTTGAATCATTATGAGTTCCTCACATATAATGACCCTGTATCACCAACCCCAAGTTATCCTTGTTTGGTGGTAACATAGTTGATGTGCATACCTATTTTTTAAGGAAGTAGTCTCATGCTTCTCTAATATCTTGGAAGTCAACTTCTAAGAACTACACGCAATTTAAGTCCCTTTATTTGTCCTTTCTATTAATTGGTTAACTAAGGGGGCCTTCATATGCAAAAATATCTCTAATTCCTTTATAGAGAGGAAATTTGTGGAGTAAAATAGGTATTGAACAGAGAAATACGTTATGAAAATGAGTATAAAATTGTTCATTTATTTTTCTGTGGATATTTGACCTTCAACTACTTGTTATTTGTAGTATTGTCTAGCGATTTGTTTGAACCACTCATGGAAGTCCATTCTACTATCATTAATTATTTTTGATGTCATCCACTTATGAATGGATAGATGGCACATCACAGGGTTGGTTAATATACTTTCTCAATTTGTCGAGGACTAACTCAACAAATCTTTCATGTGAATATATGAAGAATTGAGATTTGGCTTCATTTATAGATATTTGATTTCTACTGACATAATTTCTAGAATATTTGTTAATTTTTCTCTGACACCATTCTTGAATATTTTCTCAACTTAACATTCATTTTCTCATCTTAATTATAAGTTGGTTTTAGGAACTTCCAGCAATAGAGGGAATCTTTTAATCTAAGGAATTTCACACAGTGTTACTAGCAGATCCATGCATGAATCAAATATTAAGTAAATTGAAACATGAGATAGATAAAAGAGAGAACAAGAGTAGTGGTATATGGTAAAAACACTTCTTTGTATTAATCCAAAAGCACTCAACATTTGTTGTTATTTACTCTTGTGTTTGTACCAAACTCTAGGAAATCACATTTTTCTAACTTCCTTAACTACTTGCATAGTCAAATCGGCATAAAATTCTAACATGGGTAATTGACTGAACATATTACATATTGCAAAGAGTGTCATTGGGTATGCCAACTTATGGGTCTATTCAAGTAAGTTTATTATCCTTTCTAATAAAATTAAACCAAGACAACCTATATTTAAGATAAATTCAAGAGTAGCCCATGCATATCACTTGTTGAATAAGAAATGAGGAAACCTAACTTGGATAACTTGCACTGAAAACACAAGAAGATTAAACCTACCACATTTGATGGTGAGCATAAGAAGGGAGAGGAAGCTAAAGCTTAATCGTTAGAAATAAGAAAATATCCCCAATTATAAAATTATTGATCCAACTTGAGGCACAAATTGTAATTTACCAGTTTAAAGTAGAAGAAAATATATGGTGGGAACAACTCAAGGAAGTCAAACAGTTATACAATAAGAATATCTCATGAAGGAAATTTAAAAATATAATTTCACAAGAAGTACTTGATAGAGCATTATGATGAGAGGAATATGGAAGATTTCTTTGAACTCAATCTAGGGAGTATGTCAATGGATGATTATGGAAGAAAATTCATTGAATTACTAAGGTATGCTGATTTTATGAAAAAAAAAAACTCAAAATAAAAATATTTGTAAGTGGGTTTCCATCATTCTACGGTCACAGAATTAAATATGACGAGCCTAAGAATTTGGATGAAGCTATGAGGAAGGAAGAGTAACTTTATTTTCAAGACAATAATAGACTAGCCTTTTCAAAAAATTGGATGAGAAGAGGAGACCCAAGGTGGAGGAAAGGAGGAAGGGTTGAAGACGTTCATTTTTCAAAAGAAATTACCAAGCAAATAAACAAAATCAGCTAGAACAAAGTTAACCTAGGTGATATTATTCAATGGGAAAAGGTGAATATTTCATCCCATCAAGTGTTCTGATTGTGAAGGAGAACACATGTAGAGGGACTTCCCTCACAAATGAGAAAAAGTGAGTGATGTGTGCCATATTCAAGGAGCCGATACACTGGACTTTGGAAGAAGTATCCCAAAAATTCATGCAACATTGGGAAAGAGGCAGACTAATCATTAGGCGTGTACTATTGAAGGTATGATAAATAACAACAGATTGTCATTTTAATGCATTCTAGACCGAATCATAGTTTTCTTGATCCTAAGCATGTTGCAAGGTTTAATTTAAAGAGAACTTAGCATGGTAGGATTTAGTTATTTTGGTTAGTTACAGGGGCTAAGAAAAAATGAGTTAATTGGTAAAGGAATTCCAAATTAATATGAGCGAGTTAAGAACAATTGCAGATTTGAACATCATACCATTGGTTCATATGATTGCCTTATTAGTATGGATTTGTCAAAAAACACCATGCAACCCTAGACTGTTATAATAAAGAAGTGTATCAAATACAAGTATAGGAGATTTCAAGGCTAGTTTCTATCAATGAGATATAACCATGAAATTGAAGAGCGTTTTTAGGAAAGGGTGTCAAATTTGGGCAGCTCACATGAAAGAGGAAGAAAAGGAAAAGGAACCAAGCATTGACGATCATTGGGTACTTAAGGAATTTGAAGATGTAATTTCTAAAATCCTAGGATTACCTCCTAAAATGGGTACTAACATTTCCATATATTTGGTACCTTGAATTTCCCCAATGTTCAAAACAACATACCAAATGAGAACACTAGAACCTAAGGAATTACAAATGTTGTTGGAAGAAGTTTTGAAGAAGGGTTATAGATGCCCAATTTTATCGCCTTTGGGCTCCCTAGTTCTCTTTGTTAAAAATAAAGATGGAACATTAAGGTTATTTATATATTTTAGGTAGCTAAGGAAGGTAACAATGAAGAACGTGTATTCTTTTCCAAGGATAAATGACTTGTTTGATTAATGGGGAGCTAAAGTGTACTCCAATATTTATTCGATATGAAGCTATCATCAAGTAAGAATTATGGAGGAGGAAATCAACAAGACATCATTTATAACTTGATAACAACATTATATGTTTGTGTTGATACCATTTGGATTATCTAGTGCATAGAGTGTTTTTATGTGCTTTATGAATGTAATTTTCTAGAATTATTTGCATAGGTTTTTCATTATATTTATGGATGAAATCCCCATCTATTCAAAATATAAAGAAGAGAATGAAAAAAAATTTCAAATGGTGTTGTAGGTACATAAAGAACATCAACTATATTATGAGATCAATAATTATTCAGTTGACCAAAAATTAAATTCTTTTTTTTTGTATCATATCATCTTAAAGGAAGGGGTGGCAGTGTACCTACATAAAATAAAATAATTTTGGGAGTGTCCAACACCCAAAATTGTGATATAGGTTAGGTCCTTCATGGGCCTTTCAGGCTATTATAGCAATTTTATTGAAGGCCTCTAAGAAATAGTGCATGCTATCACTTCTTTGCAAAAGAACGGTGCGAAATTTTAGTGGTATCCTAAATGTGAGGAGGCATTTTAATATTTAAGAGTGATATTAACAAGTGCATCATTATTAATAATAACTTATGAAAATGAATGTTTCATTCTATGCACCTATGCATGAAGAGACGGTCTTAAAGGAGTCCTCATGCAAGGTAGGCATGTGGTATGTTACAAGTCAAGGAAGTAAAATGAGCATCAATGGAATCATTTCAGTTGGCACAATTTGGAGTTGTAAGATATTATACGTGTTTTAAAATTGTGAAGGAATAAGCTCTTTGGAAAATTATTTGATTTGAGGATAGACCACAACGATTCGAACCGCTTGTTTCAACATCTAAGTTTAAATTCCAAAAAAGCTATATGGCTCAAATTTTTGGCTGATTATGATTCTGAAATCAAACATATAAAAGTTTAGGAGAGTAAGGTGGCTAATGTACTCAACATAAAGGTGCATACAATTCATGCTATACTCATAATTATATGTAAAAATATTATTTAAAAACCATAATTTTAAGGGTTGATTTTTTTTATAAGAAATACTTGAAAATGAAAGGAGAGCTATAGAAAAGTAATTTACAACGAAAGTGTAGGAATTATAAACTGAAGGAGGATGAAATTCTCATGTACAAAGGTATAATTTATGTTCGAAATTCTCAAGGGATGAAAATATAACACTACGTGAGATGCACAAGTGCCTTATTCTAAACACCCAAGGTACCATAAAACAATTGAAACAATTAAGGAAGAATAACTTTTGGCTAGGTATGAATAAAGATGTGTATGATTATATAGAAATGAGTATAGAGTTCCAAAAGGTTAAGGATAGAAATAAACATCGAAGTGGATTGCTACATCCAACGCCCATTCCTGAGTGGAAATTAGAAATGGTCTCTATTTATTTTATTACAAATATTCCCAAGAGTATGAGGTAGCATGATTATATCATGGTGGTGGTGGATAATATCACTAATGTTTTCCATTTTGTTCTGATGAATTCAACACACAAGGAAGAAATTTCTACGGAAGTTTATATGAAGGAAAATTCCATGTGACATAGTGTGCCTAAGGTAATTATTTAGGCAATTATTTTAGATAGGTATCCAAAGATTACATCAAAATTTTACATAGGTTTATTTAAGGGGTTTGGAATCAACTTAAATTTTAGTACAACATATTATTCGAAGTTAGAGAAATAGACAGAAATAGCAAATTATTTAATTGAAAATATGCTTAGAATGTATGTAATCGACAAAATATCAAAATGGAATGAATATTTTCACTTGGTGGAATTTTCATGTAGTAGTGGGTATGAAGAAACTTTGAAGATGCGCACATTTGAGCCCTTGTGTGGTAGAAAATGAAAAAAAAAATGTTATTTTTGATAACCTAGTGCATAGGGCCATTGTTGATCCAAACGTGATAAGGGAAATGGAAGAATAAGAAGTAAAAATCAAGAATAATTTGAAGGATACTTAGGCTAGAGAGAAAATCTATCTAGATAAGAATATGTTAAATTTTCGAGAGTCAAGGAGAAGAGAATTTCATTGAAAATGGGTGGTTGCGCGAAGTCGACATCTAGATTTTGTGGGCCATTTGAAATATTGGAGAGGAATATACCTTTTGCATATAATGTTTCATCTCCAACATCCATGTATATTCCTAGTATGTTTGATTCTTCATTGCTTCAAAATTATATTCACAATGTTAATAATGTAATTTACTAGAATATAATTCAGCTGTATCTTTAGGGAAAATTTTGAAGTCCAACCAATGGGAATATTGGATAGGAAGGTAAAGGTGTTCTAGACTTAATTCATCACCTTGGTTAAAATTCATTGGACAAATTTCAATATTGAGGATGCCACATGTGAGCACGAGGATTCTATCAAGGCACAATAACATCATCTTGTTGAATAATTTTGTTTGTATATGTGTGTCTATGATGCACTAAGGATAATGCATAAATAAGGGGAGGGGGAATATAAGACCCCTATGATGACCCCTAGGATAAGCACTAGTATTGCAGCAAGAACGCTGCAACTCTTGGAGCTACCAACTTTACTTTATCAACTTGATGTTCGTACAAACTTGGAGGTGACAGTGTTGTATACACAAGTAAAAGTGATGGTTCTACCTTTTTTCACTATTCAAATGGTGAGATACCACTAGGGTTTTTAAGCCAGAATTCTATGGATTTAGAAGAAGCTTGATTGTTGATGAAAGAAAGATAAATCTACTCTAGGAGAAAGCTTGTCTACGGCAATAAGGAAAATGACAGAAATCCTATGCTAAAAACACACCATTCTCTAACTAACTATTGAGAAACTATTATTTACAAGGATGCCAAGCTAACATTAATGAAATTATATTGTCCAAAGCATGGAAGTTCAAGACATAAATCATCACTACTGTGCATGTAAAGCACTACAATAAATATTTTTTGTTCCTTTTATTCCCTTTATGGAAAATCAAGTGTAAACCTTAATCTCCTTTGGTGATGTGGCAGGTGGTATAGTGATGTGGGTGGACAGTTGGGAGGTTTAGGAGATGGTTGAAAGGTTCAAGAGGCCCTTGGGTGACTTGGTGTGGCTTCCTAGAGGTTTCCCCTCAACTTTGGCCTCAAAACAGGCCACTATAGGAAAACCTACAGGATTCCTTATATTTCTACAAGATACAATTGAGAGAAAAACGATGGTCACTAGAGGTGATGGAAGGCCTAAGGAAGGTGGTGGATGGGTGGAATGGCATCAGAAGATTCCTAGGATCACTCAAAACTCAAAACCACGATTAGGTGATGGTTGGATTCGCTCAACATGATTGGAGGAATTTCTATGTAAAATGATGAGATTGGTGAATGTCTTGGTGAAAGAAAGGAATGATTATGGATGGATGAAGTTGGAAGGTGATTTCCTACTATGAGATATATTTATATTTTTGAAGCAGCTACTTTGCATCAAACATTTATAATTGCCAAAAAGTCATGTAAACAATAAGAATTCTAACAAGCTAGAAAAGCATAATTTAATGAACTAGCTGTCTACTTCATGCATGAGGAAAATTTTTGAATAAAATGGAATCATGAATGAGATATACTATAAGACTGAATATGGAACAGATGGTGATTAAATCCTACACTTGCAAAACCGATCAAATGCTAGTTCAAGTACAACAAACTCTAAATCTTAAGAGAAAATGGAAATCTATCTTTTTGGGGCTGCATAAGGGTCTTTCCCTCAAATAATGATCCTTGAGGGAAGAAGTGAGGCTAAGACACCTACTGACAACTTTGTGGTGCTCCTTTTATCCATTCTAACCTGCTACTGAAGTACAACAAAAATGGAAGCAAACTAATAAACGACTAATCAAATCCACATTACTTGCAGTGAAACAATTCTAAAGACAATCTAACCATGAACCTATGAAACTAAGCCAAGGATACAGATACATGAAGGGGAGCCTTTTCTGCTAGGATTTGGACCTAACCCAAGAGCTTCAGCCCTCTGAGTTAACTCGGTTCTGGATCTAGAACAATATCATTTTCATTATCAAAATAGAAAATTACATCAATGTCTTCCACAAGTCTAGAGCTTGAATATAACTAGTGTTTTTACAACAAAAATGTTAATCCTAATGAGGCTCTAGGCCTCTCTACTTATACACCTGAAGTCCCCAATGTCTTCCTTAAATCTAGGGAGGCTTGGCTGCCAAGCTCAAGATGAACTAACTCTTTGCCTATCCCTTGCTCGACTGCCTTTTGATCTTCATGACTTGGCTGATTTAGCTCCTACAATATCTCTCCCTTGTCCCATTCAAGTTTCAAACCTTAGTCTTGCCAAAATTCCTTTATTTTCTCTTCCAACCCTTCATTCGATGCATATCAGTCTAGTAGCATAATATCTCACTTTAAATCATCTCATTAAACAAAATATAATCAAAACATGTAATAAATTGTGAGAAGAGTTTAGTTGACTAGCTAGGAGGTGAATTAATGTGCATATAATTACACAATGATGAGGCTCATCATCACCCCCTACTGAAAGAGTTGCTCATCCTCGTAGCAACTCAATCAATATCCATGTATTTCATAGCTCTGGTGGCCTCCCTGACATACCATGCTTCTGTTGTGGTTTCCTCTTCTTGTGCATAGAATCTTGCCTTCTTTTCTACCTCCTCGCACTGCTTTCTTTCTTCTTCTTCCTTCCTTATTTCTAACATCCCTAGGAGCAGTGATGGACTGAATCTCAAGCCAATCCAATTGACTTTGAGCCTTTGGATGGATTGCTTGTACATGGGTGTCCTGTTCAGTGGTTCTCTCATCCTTTGAGGAAAGTGGTACTCTCTGATCTTGAAACTATATGGCAAAGTATTCCACCTCCTTAGGAAACTTGCATGTTGTCATCCCGTAAAAATCTAAACATGTCCTCAAAATTTGTAATGGCTTGCTCTTGGGTAGAAAGATACTTGGGTGCAAGTTGAGGATCATTTGCAATTAAATTATGTGTGATAATGACATCCATTGGATTGGACTGCTTAACTCTAATCATAAGAAGCTCTATTTGTTCCCTTGCCAATATCCTCTTTGTTTTTGTAGCACTTGCTTCATCATGGTTCATCCATGTTGCTAAAGCCATCATGCATTAGGGTCCCATACATTCATATCTGTCAAAGCCATGTTATGTAAATAGAACTCAGACATCTTATCCGTATCTTCCAATGTGCTTTGATCACAAAGATCAATGAACTATCTATAATCCTGGAATTGCATAGTGACTCTTTGTGCTAGGGTCTTGATTTGGAACTACAACCATTGTTCCATAAGTTATAGTGCATAGGAATTAGCTGGCATCATGCACTGGATTTCTTCCAAAGATAGATTGCCGATGGATTCCAATTGATTGTCTCTCTATTGTAGCTGTCCTTTCAACCATGCATTTTATGCCTCCAACTGATTCTTCATGATGGCCTCTCTATCCCTCAAGCTACTTAGTTCCCTTCCCTTCTATTTGAGCTTCTCCTCCATATGACCAATGTCCTCCACTCCCTTGGACTTGGTAATCTACATCCATATATGAGTTCTGACTCTTTCTTTCTCAAGCTCAAAGAATAATGGAATGGCACATTTTTGTGGAATGACCTTGCCCCCCTCAATAAATCTATAGTAGGAGTCAAGTTTAGGCTGAGGACTATGTTCCCTTAGCTCCGGGTCTTCTCTCTTTGTTTCTAGCTACTTACCCCCTTCCTCATCAAATTTTTGAGTTTCATGTAGGTTTAGCAAAGTTTCCTGTAGGACTGCCTCTGCAACCTATAGGTCGTGTTGTGTACTGTGTAGGATGTCTTTTCCTTTGGATGTGGTAGATCTGGTTACATGCCTTCTCACATAGGTGATAGGAGACTTAGGGGAGGCTTGTGTTGCAGATCATTCTTCTTGAGTTTTTATAAGAGGATCCATCTTCTCCTACTATTTACGTGAGTCCTCAATAATAATGGGAACTATGGTTGGAGTTTGGGGTTTTCCCTGACTTATCCTTATATGTTTCCTTGGTCTAAAGTATAAGGGGTTTTCCCTCTATCCTTTTCCTTTTTGCTTGATAGGGGTGCTAAGGGCAGTGAGGGAAAATTTTTCCTCTCTCTCCATGGGTTCTAGAGACACCCTAGGTGACTCTTCCTTGTCTTCTTCCTCCTCTTTTCCATTTCCTTTTTTACCTATGCCCTTCTCCACTTCTTCCCCCTTTAGATCCTCACCTTGTTTATCACTATCCTCCTTGGCATCTTCCTCTGTTTCTTCATCACCTTATTTCTATTTCTCTTCCTCTTCATCCTCATATATCTCCTCTTCATCCTTCTCTGCTTCTTCTCCATCCGTTTCGGTCTCTTCTTCATCCTTTTCACTGATAGTGGGGCTAATATCATATGTGAGGGATTTTATATCCTCGTCTGTCTACATGTCTCTAAAACTTGCCCATTGGATAGGTATTCTAAGGTTTTGGAGGGCATCCTCTATGATGATTCTAAATAACCCATGGTGGGCTAACTATTGGTAGTTTCCTTCCTGCACCTTTATGCTTGTATCTATCAGTGATTGTAGAAGGAAGTATGGTATACTGAGCCTGTGGTGAGGAGGCGTTTCTACTCCAAACCTCAATCCTTCAGGGAGCATAAAAAGATAACCATAAACCACACTATACCTACCTTCACATGATATGTATTTTATAAGGTGGTAGCTTACCTCATTCCAGGGGTATGGTGGCTTGTTCTCCTTACTCCATTCTTGTCTTCAATGGGCTCCTCTCCCTCTAAAAAGAATTTCTTCTTGGCAGTCTGGCTATCTCCCTTACCTTCCTTTGTCCAAGGCAATCCTAGCAGAAGTATCATAATTCTGCTTATAAGTTCAGGGGTGAGCTCTATGGAGAGCCCTCTCACCACCACAGTGGCATGGGTTCTTGTGAGGGGAATGAGGGAGAGAGAAAAATATTGGGAAACTTCATCATCATACTCGCTTAATTTCTCGAAATACCCCATCCAATTATGCCTCATGAATATTTATAACACAGGAGGGTGCTGGTCAATCCTCACAATGTTAATGGGCTCCTTTCTGTTAAACCCCCCTGTCATTTTGTCTGGTTAATTTTGAGGAGGAGAGATGGTTGATACAAATTTTAATGGAGGAGGAAATGGGACTAAAATACTTGAGGAGAAAATTCCCTTACGCATCTATCAAATTCAGTCAAAGTAGGAGATTTTTTTGTTCTATTCACTTGGAAAAATGGGAGGAAATGCAGAGCCTACCTCCTCATGGTGTTTGTTGTATCCAACCCCTATGATTCCTTCTTTGAAATTTCTCTCTGCCAATCCTGTAGACTACCTGACTGTATCCTGTAGGATTCTTGTGTGATCTTGTAGGATTCCCTATGCAAGATAAAGATGGTTTTTTTTCTCTTTCGTAGGTTGCTTAGGTACGAGAGTGATTTTGCTAGAGTGGGCCTCGAGGAGATGAATGCATGAGTTCATGGGGATCAAAATTTATTTCCTCTTAGAGTCGAGTTGAGTGAGGTAGTGTGCTGGCAACTGAGGTATGCTTTTTCTATCTTTGGACGATTGGTCTCACTACCACCTCATCATTACCCTCTCCTCATAATCAACTCCCACTTCGGGCATCCGTAGTCTCAACTACTTCTGATCTCATTCTCATTTTATTTGACTTGATCATTGCCACATGTGTGGGGACTAACTATTTTGTCCTCACCGACTAAACTAAGGTGGGCAAGTAAACTGGCCACCCTTCACTGATAAACCAACTCGCTCACAACCTTTACATCTTTTGACTACATTATGTCAATGAGATAATACCTTGCTGCAGTTCGTCGAGGACATGAGGTGCTTGCTGTGTGTTGGTTGCATGTTATTTTTCCTTCATTTTTTATTGCCCTATGATGATTCCCTTGATGTGTAGGTAGCTGGTGTTGAAATGATGGTGTTGTTGTTGCTCTGAAGCTTCTTTTACCCTTGGATATTCCTGTTGGAAGCTTGGTGCAACTCATGACTTTTATTGTGTGGGATAGGCTGCCTCAGGATTTCCTATAAGATGCCCTTTTGCTACTTCTCCCTCAGAATTTTTAATCATTTCCCCTACTGGGACTTTGAGGAAGATGACATGGATAGAGAGGACGTCTAGAAGTGTAAAAGATAATGAGGAGTACACTTAGGTGTTGTTCCCTTCTGCTCCCTATTTCGTTTTCCACTATGTTTTCTTTTCAAGACTGTGATTTTTTTTTAACTGATTTTTGTTTTATGGTGGATATAGGAGTGGTCATGGTGGAGAGAAGTATGGTAATGAAGTTGTGATGTAGAGTTTTTTACTTTTTGACATAGGCATGTCATTTCATTTGCCTAGGGTTACTCATTTTAGGATTATGAAGCCACTGTAATTCCTACAGGATCATCATGTAGGTTCTTAGGGGATCCTGTAGGTCTACAGAGAATCCTGTAGAAAACATAGTACCCTTGCAAAGTGAGGCAAATGAGCGAAAAAAATCAAAGAAATGGTGGCGTGATGAATGCTCTCACTTATCGAATCTCCTTTGCTCTCTAATCGTGCTCCTGCTGCCCTACAAACAATTTTTCATGATTTTTCTTTTCTCTTTTTCATTATTATTTTTTCTCTTGAAAACAAGTAGCCTACCTCCAAGAGGTTTTCATTCTAGCTGCTTGCCTTGGGAGCCTCAAGAGAGATTTTCACCCAGAGATATTTTTATTTCTCTTTTCTTTTTCCCTTTTTCCCCTTTTTTTTTGACACCATTAGGTCACCCCAAGGGGTTTTCAGCCCAATAGTGGGACTCAGGTGCCTCATGGAGTTTTTGACTTGACTCCTTATTTTTAATTTTTTTTCTCAGTGACTTGATGAGGCAGGATTTGAAACTTGCTTCAGCATCATCACTATTTTGGTGATACCATCAAGGAAATGTTGCTTTGGTAATGGCCTCTTGTAAACTTTGAGTCCGTGCCCACTAAGAAGTAAGGGAATGGCCTCTGCATCTATGGTTTTGATATGCACTAAACCATTATCATGACATCTATCTATAACATAAGGCCCTAATCATATTGTCCTTAACTTTCCCTTAAAGGCTTTATATCTGGAATCATTTACAAAAGCCCAACCACTTTCTTGAAATTGCTTATCTTTGATGTTCTTATCATGCTAGATCTTCCTCTGAAGTTTAGTTCCCTATATGTGTAGGAGGGATTGCATTATGAAATCATCTAAACCATTAGACTGGAGCAACCTATCCTTTTGTGCATTGTTGAGGTCTAGATCTAGTTTGGTTGCCATCATCAATGTGTTATACTCAAATTCAATGGACAATAGGTCATTTTTCCCATAGACCAACTCATAGTGTGTGAATCTAGTGGTTGTCTTCCAGGTGGTATTATAGGCCCAGGTGGCCTCAACTAGTCTATCTGCCCAATATTTCTTGCTATTGCTATCCACTTTCGTCAAGATGTCCTCCAACGCTATGTTGGTCACCTCCACATGCCCATTATCTTGTGGGTGATAGGGACTGGATGGCCTATGCTTGATCTTGTGATGGTTGAGCAAGTCTTCAATCATGTTGGAGGTAAATTCATTTCTTTGATCAGTGACCAGTTCTCTAGGGTACCCAAATTTGTAAAATACATTCTCCCTTAAGAATTTAGCTACCTTCTCCTTTCTTGCTCCCTTAACTGCCTTGATTTCAACCCACTTAGTTAGATAGTTAGTGCACATAATGATATACTACATTTTCTTTGAAGGATGGTCAATAGGTATAATGAAGTCCATGTCCCACTTGTCAAATGGCTCAAAAGTCACTTGAGGTTACAGAGGCATTTCATCTCTTGGAGTAGGCTTTCCCACCCTTTGGCACTGATCACACTGACTAGTATCTCTTTTCACATACTGATGAACAGTGGACCAATAATGCCTAGCTTGTAACACTTTGAATGTTGTCCTCTTTATTGCAAAGTGACCTCCACACGACCCATCATGATAGGCCAGAAGGATGTCAAAGACTTCCTTCTCCTTGACACACCTTTTTAGCATTTGATATGGGCCTAGTTTGAAGACATTTCCCCCAAACCAAGTGAAGGGGATGCTCTTCCTCACAATCTTTGTTTTCTCCTTGAAGGACAAATTCTGTGGGAACTGTGAAAATACCAAATAGTTTGCTATGTTAGAAAACCATGGATAGAGAGCTCAAATTGTGAATAAGTGATCAGCCAATAACTAATCATCAACCATTCCATCTTCACTTGTAGGAAAAGTTAATCTAGACAAAAAATCTGCAATGACATTTTCCTTACCAGGCTTATCAACAACAGTTAGATAAAAATGTTGTAGTAAAGGTAACCATATAATTATCCGGGCATTGACATCAAGTTTATTCATTAAATACTTGATTGGAACATGGTCAGTATGTACAAATGTTTGATAGTCTGTAATATAATGCCAAAATTTGTTCAATGAATGCACAACAACTAGGAGCTCCTTTTTGGTCACTGTGTAGTTTAGTTTGGCCTTTCATAGACTATGTATTGATAAATTAAATGGCATAAGGCAATTTTTCATCTATCTAGCCTAGGGTTGCACCTATGGCTTTGTGTGAGGAATTAGCATGAGTATGAAAAGGAAGGGCCAAATTTGGGCCTCGGAGAATTGGTGCAGTGGTTAACTTGTCTTTTAGGGTGTCCAAGGCCTCTTAACAAATTTTTGACCATACAAACTCAGAGTCTTTGGCCAACAACCCAAATAAAGGAGAAGCCAACTTGCTAAAATCTTTTATAAACCTTCGGTAGTACCGAACTAACCCTAGAAAACTTTTGACATCTCTCTTCTTTTGTGGAGGTGGGACCCTTTAGATGAAAGCTATTTTTTTTGGGTCCACCTACAGTCCCTGCTAAGATATTGAATTACCTAGCATGGTCCCTACAGTGATAAAAAATTCACATTTTTCGGGACTGAGAGATAGGTTAATTTCAATGCATTTGTGCAAAAGCTTACCTAAGTTGGACAGAGCCTCCTCAAAGTCACCTCCATAAGGTGTAAAATCATACATATAAATTTCTACCACATCATGTACTAACTCAGCAAAGATATTCAGGACTACTCTCTGAAAAGTGGCAGGAGCATTGCATAGTCGAAAAGGATGGACCCTATAGGTGAAAGTACCCCAAGGACAAGTGCAAGTGGTTTTATCCTAGTCTTCCGGGATGATCTAGATTTGATTGTACCCACTAAATCCATCTGGGAAGGAGAAATTTTTTTCCCTACCAGGCCATCTAGCACTTGGTCGATGCATGGTAGAGGGAAATGGTCCTTCTTTGTGGCTTTGCTTAACTCCCTGTAATCGACAAAGATCCTCCACTTACCATTTTTGTTCGGAACCAACACCAAAGGAGAGACCCACTCACTATCTGAGATAGGGTAAATGAATCCGACATCTAACAGTTTTTGCAATGCTTCTTTGACTATATCTTTAAGAGTTGGATTCATCCTCCTTTAGGGTTGCCAGGTTGGCTTGCAACCTTCTTTGATATAAATGTGGTGAGTACACACCAAGGGGTGCACTCCCTTCATTTCTTTGTAACTCCAAGCGAAGGCATTCGGATGTTCCTTTAGCATGTTGCACAACTTTTCTTCTTGGAGAACAAAAAGAGATGGATTGATTTCAAGGTTCTCTTAGGGCCGAATTCTATGGTTTTGGAACGAATAGTGTTGGAATTATCTAAGAATAGATCAATTTGATGGTTGTTTTTGGTTTCCTTTACTACTTCTTCTAAGGACAATGTACTGGGAGTTGAAATTTGGAGTATGTGTTCGATCAAGTCATGTTCATCCTATTGTCCCCCTCCCATGGTTGTTTCTAAAGTATAGAGTTGGGTGGAACAAACTTCATCTTCCTCCTCCTCTTCCAGCCACAAAGGTATGTCATGTTCTAGAAATGGCTAAGTAGGAGGGTATAGGAATACTGCTTGGACATATGCCCATTCCTAATGGTCCTATTTCCACCTCTGTAGCTAATGTAAGTATCGGCAGTGGCTATCCAAGGCCTCCCAAGGATCAGAGGGTAACCAATAAGCTTAGCCTTAGGCTAGAGAACTAGGAAATCTGTAGGGTATTCCCAAGAATCAATGGAGACCATCAGATCCTCCATAATCCCCTTAGGGGTCAGTGTGGAGTAGTCTATAAGTTGCAGAACTCTTGTAGTATTTCTCAATGAACCTTGGAGGTTGAGTTGGAGCATGGTGTCCTTGGTCATCACATTAATGGCAACCCCAATATCGATCAAAGTGTGTGCGACGATGGTTCCATTGATGTGCACATCTACTACAGGGATTCTAGGGTCTAAATACTTTTGACAGATTATCTATCCCATCATTATGTTAGAGAGCTATCCAATGACATTAATGGTAGGGGAATCTCTTCTTCACCTCCCTGGATGCCTGAAGCACTTCTCCTTAATCAAATTTTTATAAATAGGTACATTTTTAATAGCTTAAAGAAGTGGAATTTTGACACATAGCTTTTTGAATTCTCCCAGAAATTCAGTCTCTTCTAGGGTAGGCTGGAGTGGTTGGGTTAATCTCTCAGGAAAGTGTGGTGGATTCATTTTAAGCACGCTTTCCTTTCATTATTCCTCAATCTCCTTACGTGGAGGTAGAGGTTGGTTGTCCAGGAGTACTCTCCTAGATATGAGGTTGTTTTCCTAAATCTCCACAACATAAGTTAGATACGATGTCTCTCCACTGTCTACTTGTTGTCCCTATCTATTGTTCGAGTTTGGATTTGGTTGGGCATGCATATGGGGTTGTTTAGGTCGAGTAGAGTGTAAAATATGTGGTTGGGGAGGTGGTGAAGGCAATAAAATCTAGAACATTTTTGTATTGGGGCCTCCACTCCTCGAGTAGTGCATTCCACTAAGGTTGTGGCAAAGCATATGGTTGAAATGACTGGCTGGCTGGGTGGGAATGATACTATGGTGCAAAAGGACCAAAGAGGAGGTGTAGACCAGGAAGGATGAGGAGGGCGCCCCCAAGAAGGGATGGATGTGGTCTGGTTGGGGTTGTAATATGCATGGGATGACCCTTGTATTCCCTGTGGCTATGGCCTACGCCCATGATGTTTCCTTTGGTTTATGTAGTTGAGTTGCTCAGTGACACCTTCAGCTCCTTGATATACATCTTTGAGTCTAGGCCAAGAGGGGCACTTGTCTGTGGAGTGGGTTTCTTCACATACTGAGCAAATTTCAATAGAATTCAATCGACATTCATTCCTAGGGTGTCTCCTGGTTCATCTAGACAGAAAATGTCCAAGGCTCTCTCTACTTCCTTCTGATTTCTCTTAATGTGCATAGTACCCATCTGTAGGGAAAGGGTTTGCAACATCTCACTTTTTAAATCCTCCATCATATTTCAAATTTCACCCTTGATGGATGAATTAGAAGAGGATGGGTAAATTATAGGTCGACTACCCCTGCCCTTTTTCCTAACTTCCCTAGAATGGTTTCTGAGGACAGTCTTCATATCCTCATAGGGTAACTGGTAGATATCCCCTCTCACTAACAAGTGTAGGGTATCTAGTAGATCTTCCCTTACTCCTCTAAGCAGGACTAGTTTTGGTGACTCAGGGTCAAGTGTGCACCTGGCCCTTTTGTAGCTAAGATGGAACCTTTCTTCATAATCCTCTAGGGATTCATCATTGCCTAAGGTCATCGTAGAAATTTCCCCTTTACTGTCTTTAGACCTACATTAGTCCTGATACTTGTTGTTGAAGGCTTTCTACATTTGAGCCCAAGTTGTGATGGTATCTCTAGGTAAACCCATGAACCAACACAAAGCTGCATCCTTGAAAGTGGAAGGATCTAGTTTCAACTTCTTCTCATCATTTTTATAGTCATAGGTTTGACATATGATAGCAAACTCAAATAAGAAAGTGTCTAGGAATTTTGTGGTTAGGCCATGGAAATGAGGAAGGGAAGAAGGGCTTATATTTTTCATCGTAGTATTCCCATTGGTTTCCCTGATGGGGAATGAACCCTCAACTCTTTCACTATTTCCTATGTAATTTCTGTTTTCAGCCATAGGTTCAGTAGGAATGAGTTTTCCTTCTTCTTCTTGCCCTGTAGGTTCTTCAAATATGTATGGTTGTTCACCTAAGGGTTCCTCCAATTCATAACCACCAAAGAAAATGGAAGGTTGGTTGTTTGATGCAGTGGGCGTATTTAGCAAAAAATTCCCTAAGTTATCCCTATTCCCAAGAGGCTTGAAAACAATTTTTTGTTTTGTTTTGTTTTCTCAAGATTGGAAAGTATTTGCATAATTGAAATTGCAGAATAAATGAAAACTATTGACTAAATGTAAAACTAATTGCTTGATTGAAATCCACTTGCAAAATGGAAAGGAAAGCAAAGAATGCAGAATGAAAAAGGAAGCAAACTAAATTAGTTTTGCAGAAATGAAACTAAGAGTAGAATATTAGAAACAAGAAAAAGAAGAAAGAAGGCAGTAATCACGTATTACTTAGACACCTCCCCTACAACGGTGCCAAAAAGTGATGAGCACCAGTATTGCAGCAAGAATGTTGCAATTCCTGGAGCTACTAGCTTTACTTTATCAACCCGGGGTTCATACAAACTTGGAGGTGACAGTGCTGTATACACAAGTAAAAGTGATGGTTATGCCTTTTGTCACTGTTTACCTGGTGAGAGACCACTAGGTTTTACAGAACAGACTTCTATGGATTCAAAGAAAGCTTGATTGTTGATGAAAGAAAGAGAAATCTACTCTAGGAGAAAGCTTGTCTACTGCAATAAGGAAAATGACTGAAATCCTATACTAAAAACACATCATTCTCTAACTAACTGTTGAGAAACTATGCTTTACAAGAATGCCAAGCTAACATGTATGAAATGCTAATTTCTAAAGCATGGAAGTTCAAGACATCAAACATAACTACGGTGCATGTAACAGTAAATATGTTTTGTTCTTTTTATTCTTTTTATGGAAAATCAAATGTCAACCCTAATCTCTTTTGGTGATGTGGCAAGTGGCTTAGTGATGTTGGTGTATGGTTGGGAGGTTTAGGAGATGTTTGGAAGGTTCAGGAGACCCTTGGATGACCTGGTGTGGCTTGCTAGAGGTCTTCCCTCAATTCAGCCTCAAAACCAGCCACTACAGGAAAACCTACAGGATGTACTAGAAACCTACATGATTCCCTATATTTCTATAGGATAGAGCCGAGAGAAAAATTATGGTTTCTACCAGTGATGGAAGGCTTAGGTAATGTGGTGGATGGGTGGAATGGAGTGAGAAAATGCCTAGGATCACTCAGAACTCAAAGCCAAGGTTAGGAGATGGTTGGATTCAGTTAACATGCTTGGAGGAATTTCTATGTAAAATGATGAGATTGGTGAAGGTTTTGGTCAAAGCAAGGAATGATTTTGGATGGATGAAGTTCGAAGGTGGTTGCCTGCTATGAGATACCTTTATATTTCTAAATCACATGCTCTGCATCAAACACTTATAATTGCCAAAAAGTCATGTAAACAAGAAGAATTCTAACAAGCTATAAAAACAAAATTTAATTAAATCGTTGTCTACTTCATGCATGAGGAAAATTGCTGAATAAAATGGAATCATGGATGAGATCCATTGCAATATTGAAGATTGAAGATATGGCAATTAAATCCTACACTTGCAAAACCGATCAAATGCTTTCTCAAGTATAGTAAACTTTAAATCTTATGAGAAAATGGAAATCTATCCTTTTGGGGCTACATAAGGGTCTTTTCCTCAAATCATGATCCTTGAGAGAATAAGTGAGGTGTTGGGTGTGGAGCTTGATTATCTATTGTATTCAAAAGTATCAGCACATTGGACCCTAGTTCATAATGGGGTGGCAAAGCCACCCATAAAATATATGTTGCATGGGGGTCCAGGGGGGGAGCTGTGACCTTTGGGAGCCCCCACCCTGATGGGGGATCAGGGGCAGTGCCCTCGAAGCTAAAAATAGATGGAAAATTGCCTTGTAATATTTTGTAATGTTGTAGTCAATCTGGGTAGTTCATTAGGCGAGATCTGACTGTAGAAGTTATGTTTAATTTAGTGTTCTTTGCCCCAAAAGGCAACCCCTCACCATATATGAGGGAATTGCATTACGTCTATGTAGATCTGAATTCTGAGTGAGGAAGAGAGAGTAGATTGAGAGCAAGGAAGGATTTACAATGGATCTGTTGTAGTTTGTATCTATTCTATTTGCTAGATAATATAAAAGGAAGGATTGGTTGTTTTTCCATGTTTATATTTCTGCAGTATTTTATGTGTTTATATTTTTGTAGTATTTTATGTGTTCCATTGCTTTGTAATATATAATTTTCTAACATGAGGTTAGGACACCTA
Source organism: Pinus taeda (assembly GCA_000404065.3). Lineage (NCBI taxonomy): Eukaryota > Viridiplantae > Streptophyta > Pinopsida > Pinales > Pinaceae > Pinus > Pinus taeda. The sequence goes on from APFE031250078.1 coordinate 50,356, forward strand.
ATGATATCTTTTTGGTGTTCCTTTTATCCCTTCTAACCTGCTACCAAAGTAGAGCAAAAATGGAAGAAAACTAATAAACAACTAATCAAATCCACATTACCTGTAACGAAATACTTCTAAAGACATTTTAACCATGAATCTATGAAATTGAGCCAAGAATACAGATACAAGAAGAGGAGCCTTTATTGCTAGGGTTGGGCCCTAACCAAAGAGCATTAGCCCTCTGAGTTAACTCAGTGTTGGATAAAGAAAAAACTCAATTTCATTATCAAAATAGAAAATACATCAATTTCTTCCACAACTCTGGAGCTCAAAAATAACTAGTGTTTTTACAACAAAAATTTGAATCATAATGAGGCTCTGGGCCTCTCTACTTATACAACTGAACTCCCAAATGACTTCCTTAAATCTAGGGAGGCTTGGCTCCCAAACTTGAGATGAACTAACTCTTTGTCTATTACTTGCTCGACTGCCTTTTCATCTTCATGACTTGGTTGATTGCAATCTGACCTAGTGTGATTAATGGAGGAATATTCGAATGGAGGAGGAGTAAATGAGGAGGATTTACCTCCTATAATCTCTCTCCTTTGTCCCATTCAATTTTTAAACCTTAGTCTTGCCAAAATTCCTTGATTTTCTCTTCCAACCCTACATTCAATGTATATTAGTCCATTGGGCATAATATCTCACTTTAACTCATCTCATTAAACAAAATATAATGGAAACATGTAATATATCATGAGGAGTTGATTTGACTAGCTAGGAGGTGAATTAAGGCCCATATAATTACCCAATGATGAGGCTCATCACCCTGTGTGCATGATGTACATATCATGTTTAAGCTTGGTGAGCCGAGGACTCGGGAGTCAATGTGCTCATGTACATATGTGTTTTATATGTTTTGACACCTCACAACCTAATTCTATAAATATGAAATCACATCCATATTAATAAAAAAAACCACTATCGTTGATAAAGTAACACAAGAGAGTATGGGCGGGTAAAACTCCACAAGTGTGAAAAGGGCCTAAGGGATAACTAACAAAGGGATTAATCTTAGGTGGCTAAAATATTACTAGATGAAGCCCATGACAAAATTACACATTTTTTTTTATGATAAGTCTATAAAGTGATTTTACATAGTTCCATGTTTCAAAAGAGTGACATACACATACTAGTGAAGAATTTTAGTGTCATTACACACATTACATCATTTTGATGGATGGGGGGTCGATAGACTCCCAAGGATGGAGACAAGGGAGACCTCGTGAAATTATAGAAGCTATTAAATCCCCAAGGGATTTGTGGAAATGATGGTTTTTTGTTAGAGAGGCACTTGGTAACCCTTGACGGTATTTGGAACTTTTGGGAAACCACAAGACTCTGAAACATCCTTTCCCGCCTAAATTGGACAACCTCAAAGGTCAGTGGAACAACATAATAGAGTGTGGGTGTAGAGAAGGGGGTGCACTACCTAGGTTTTTGAGCTTATGGGGGATGTGGAACTTTCGATAGGAGGTTACTAGGTTTGGTACCATGGCTTGGTTATGATGGTACTATTTATGTACATGGATTTGGTTATGTCATTTCCCTTGCTATTTTGAAGCCCCATCTTGAGTTGACTCACTATTGAGGGATTATGAGAAATGTAATCTATGGAGGAGTGGAACATCTGAGGTTTGTAGCTACTCCATGATTCATTTAAAAATATGCGTATTTATTTTTATGTTTAAATTACCTATATTATAATTATACATGTAATTTTCATGTGCCATGTGTGAGTATCAACTAATGTGTCATATTATGTCATTAAATTTGCATATATGAGTGAACTGCATGATAGAATGCATTAGCCACATTTGGCCAATTGCTATAGAAAATTGAATAAAAGGAAAAATGCAGAAAAATAATGTTACATGAATATTGATATGGCACGCTAGGTAGCTAGGGGCATTAAAAGCCATATAAAATTGACTTTTACAAATAGATTCATGATAAAAGGGAAAAAAATACAATGGAAAACAAATAGATTAACATAGAGAATTTATCATGGAAACCAAAAAACAAAGAAAACAAGAAATAGTTTTCAATATATTCTTCCTTATAGTATTACAATATGATATATATCCCATGGTATCCATAAAATTCCAAACCATTTGATCAGGGTTAGAATACAACCATTGTTCTTTAATAAAAATACAACACCATGGGCTAAACCACCATGCACCATAAAACTGATAAAGGTTTAAATCACATTCCAAAAGATATCAACAAGTTTCATATGTTAACATATTTACATATTTTTTTAATTTTGATTATACATATGTAGATCTATTTTAACCCTAGATCTATCAGGAAAACTTCTTTAAGAATGTATAAATTGATAAAACAATTGTACCTCATTAAATGTAACACCTGTTAATGCTTGAAATAGAGAAGATACAATCGAAAACATGCACATTGACATAGAAGTTTTATGTTCAAAATCTAAAATTAGAAAAATATAAATTTTTATCAATATATTCTTTTTTGTAGTATTACAATATGATATGTATATCTCGTGACATCCATAAACTAGTAATCCTTTTACTGTGGAGTAGAATAGAACCATAGTTCCTTAATTGAAACTAGAACACCCTATGTTATAACACTATGTCCCATAAAACTATTAAAGGTGAAAATCGTGTGACAAAAAGTATAAATAAGTTCTGAATGATATATCTAGAGTGAAGAGTGATCTAGCTTAATGTTAATTATTAACTATATTTAACCTTTCCTTTTAATTTATTTTTAGGAGCTTAATTTTGAAATTTTAGAAAGTAGATATTTTATATATATTTCTAATAAGTATTTAATTCTTTTGAACTATGATAAAAATAAAATAAAATTTCTAAGAATTATTTCGTATTGTGAAATTTTATTTTTTATAATTTCGATCTTATTATTATTATTAACCATAATGAATTGATAACTTATTTGAGTAATTTGGATTACTCTGCGTAACACACAAGATTAAACCTTACAATGGGTTTCCACTATAACAATAAGGTATGCCATAAAGTCACCTACTATTTAACCTTTATTACAATAGACCAAAAATATCCCTTAGAATTAAATCTAAGTAAATAATAAAATACACAATACTCTCAAGTGCTTGAACTACTAACAATAGATATAATTACAGTAATAATAATAATAATAATAATAATTAGTTTTAACTATAAATATAGTTAAAGTATATTAATTAAAATTCAAAATACATTAATTTAAATATATCAATTAATATAAATCTAAATTTACTTAAAATGGATTTGCATTTTAATGTAACTTCATGTAATTCAACGTCACAACATATCCTCTATATTAACATTATTATAATGTGAAAGTATCTCTCCTCTTATAAGTGGTAAAAAGCCTTTTAATTTAAAGAAATCAGCATTTTATTATTTTAACATTAACATATCAATATTAAACCAGATAAAAAAAATATGTAAAAACATCCTACAAATTGTTAAAAAACCAATATTTTGTAATTAAAAAATACGTGTAGAAACGTCTTACAAATTCTTCGAAAACCAATATTTTTATAAATATTATAAAATAAAATTAATTAAAATTAAAATAAATAAAAATAGGAAATTTTTTATATTTAAATAAAAACACGTTTTTAATAAAAAATAATAATAAATAACTATTAATATTTAACTCAAATATAATATAATAGTATCCATGTCAATAATCATCAAGCTATATCAATCAACTCTTTTAAATTACCCTTTTTACTACTTAATTTAATGACTTATCAACCATCCAAATTCTTCACAAAACATCCCAACGCTCATTAATTCTTATTACAAACATTTCTCAAAACATGCAAATACTTTGGACATTCATTCCTATTATACCCGGCGAAGGTAGTGTATATAGTGATCAATCGCGTATTAGTTCTGGTTGAAATTTTCCCTTAGAATTTAAAAAATGTTTTAAGTCAACATTATATTTTAAAATTCTTTCATGTTTGAAGGATGAAACTTTTTTCAAGTTTACAATTTAGCAGACGTGTGTAAATTCTTATTGTTGAAACTTTTTCCACGTTTACAACTTAGCCAAAGTTTTTCAATTTCTTATTGCGGACACTTTTTCAATGTTTATAATTTAATTAATGTTTTTCAATGTTTATAATTTAATTAATGTTTAATGTTAGCCAAGACTTTTTCTATGTTTACAACTTAGTCAAAGTTTTTCGATATCGTATTGCCGAAACTTTGTCCATGTTGTGGTTGTACTTGTGTAATCAGTCTTTTTTCTCCCTTCAAAATAAAAAAATAAAAAAAAATTCTTTTCTGGCAAGATTAGAAAGAGCGAAGACAGAAAAGCTAAGACCAAGAATATATGAATATATATATATATATATATATATATATATATATATATATATATATCTATTTCCACCAATTGAAATGAGATAGTGATGGCCAAATGGTGCTCGATGGAAATATCCTAGGCTTCATTTAGTGAAGTCTTGGTTTCACATTATTCATATTGAATCTTAGAAGTATTTTCTTCACATATTTTTATTGTGATAACCACAACTTATCATTTTTCTTGTCTCTGTGTATCTCCATGCCCAAAATTTATTTTTCCTGCCCCAAGATCCTTCATTTTGAAATTCGTAGCCAACGGGGCCTTTAATATGTTGATATCAACCATGCTTTTTCTTTCCAAAAGCATATCATCAACATATAACACCAAAACAATGAATATGCTATGTTCCATATTTTGAAAGTAAACACAATGATCATACTCACTTCTAGTAAAATTGTGTCTCATCATGAAAGAATCTAACTTCTTATACCATTGCTCGTGAGACCACTTCAGGCCATACAATGACTTCTTGAGTTTGCAAACAAACCTCTTGTGATTTTGAACAAACCCTTCTATTTGTTCCATATATATATGTATATATCCTCATCCAAATTTCCATGTAAGAATGTTGTTTTAACATCTAATTTCTCTAACTCTAGATCAAGTAATGCAACTAATGCTAACACTACTCTAATTGAAGCAAGCTTAAAAACAGGTGAAAATATCTCATGGAAATCAATACCTTCCTTTAAAGAATATCCTTTTTCAACCAAACTTTCTTTGAACTTCTCAACAATATCATCAACTCCTTTCTTCAATTTGTAAACCCACTTACAACCAAGAAATTTCCTATCCTTGGAAAGTTCCACCATATCCCATGTCTTATTTCTTTGTAAGGCATCCATTTCCTGTTTCATTACTACTTTCCATTTATCACTATGGGATACTTCCATTGCTTTCGAATAACAACCACGTTCTCCATCATTAGAAATCGAAGAAACAAATGTAGCAAAATCATCATAACTTTTAGAAAAAAGATATGATCTGTGTAGGCTTTCATACAATTTATTGCATTATTTCGTTAGTTTCCTAAGAAAATTTTCTATCCTCATCTGCTTTTGTAGGAGTTTCTTCATGAACATCTTCATGATGAACCTCCCTTTAAGATGACTGAGTTTCCAATTGAGCTTGTTGAATCTCTGATCCTTTTTCTTGTTTCATTTCACCATCTACATCTTCTTTCATGAGTGATAATTCATCAAATATGATGTCGCTATTAATGATGAGTTTGTGGGTAGTAGGGTACCACAATCTATATCCCTTAACTCCATCACCATATCCAACGAAGATTAGTCTTTTTTATTTTGGATCTAATTTAGAACATTGATTCTTTGGAATAAGGGCATATGCATTAGAACCAAAAACTTTAAGATTTGAATAACCACAAGGTTGACTTGTCCATACCTCTTTTGGAATCTTACAATTAAATGCAGTTAATGCTGACCAATTTACCAAATGGTGCGCTGTAAGAACTACTTCCTCCCATAATTCTTGTTGTAACTTGGCATTACTAAGCATACTCCTTTCTCTCTCTAGAAGATTCCTATTGATGAATTCAACAACACCATTTCCTTGAGTATAAACCGTGGTTTTATGTCTTTCGATCCCATTTTCCTTGCAATAATTTTCAATTTTCTTTTAAGTAAACTTAGATCCATTGTCAGTTCTCAAACATGTAATTGACCTTCCAGTGCTATTTTCAAGAAAATCTCTATACGACGTAAAAACATCGAGTGCATCATCTTCTCTTTTCAGTAGATAGATCCACACCTTTCTAGAGTAATCATCTATAAATGTTAAAAAATATGAAGATCCTCCAAAAGAGACTTTACGAGTTTTTCTCCAAAGATTTGAATGGATGTAATGAAGGAAACCTTTATAAACATGTTTTCATGTTTTAAATTTTTGTCTAGATTTCTTTCCATAAACAGAATGCTCACATAAATTTAAATTAAGAGATTTCAAGCTTGGTAGTAACTTACAATCAACCAGTACCTTCATCCCTTCCTCACTCATATGACCCAAGCATTGATGCCATAAATCGGTAGATTCACTTGTACCTTTATATGCTATTGTTGCATGATCTATTTATGTCCTTCCTTCAAGCTTATAAAGGTTCCCAAACCTTTTAGCCTTCATGACTACCAAGATGGCTTTCGTCACCTTCATAACTCCACCTTGAATTGTACATTTATAACTAGTAGAATATAACACTCCAAAATATATTGAGTTTTTCTAAGCTCAGGCACATGCCTCACGTTTGTTACTGTTCTAATAATACCATCATACATTTTAATCTTGATACTACAAATCCCAATAGTTTTTCATGTAACATCATTATCCATGAAACCACACTGCCATCAATAGATTGGTATCAACAGAACCAATTCCTATTGTTAGTGTCGGTATCTTCATCCCTCTGTCAGAGATCAATCCTCTTGCATTTCATATTAGGAGTCCTGCCCAGTCATCTGCATTCCATTAGGTGCATGGATTATCTGATGAGAGTGGTTCTCCTCATGTCCCTCATGTCATTTACCTACTGGTCATGTCTGTTCATTAAAAAAGGCATATACAGTCTTCTTTTCATTAAAATTTGCAAAATTTTGTTTTTAGGGTTTCATGGTCAATTAGGTCAGGGTTCCATTAGGGTTTTGTCAATAAATGTGTCGAAGTGTCCAATAATCACCAGCAGACCATGAGGAGGTTTCATTATCAATAAATTTCATTGCCAAGTATTCAAAAATGTGTTTTTCAAACAGAGTATTTAGCTTTTATTATACAAAAATCATGAAAATTTTGTTTTCCGCATTGTAAATTCTTTCATCTGCACCCTAGTTTCTTTCCTTAGCCTAGAAGCTCCAACACCTGCAAAAAAAAAAAAAAGCTCAGCTTATTTAGTTCATCACAAAGTCAAAAAGAAGTGAAAAAGTCCAACAAAATAGAGTTTGAGATAAAGTCATTTGCAAAACATTATGAAAGTTCGTTTTGGCCAAATAAATTTAAAAGCTCCATGTGTAAATCATCTATCCAAGTGTTTGAGTTTCATTTCTATTCCAAGAGCAAAGAGAACCAAAGTAAGACGATTTGGGTGAGTGAGTGTGAGTTTGGGTAAAAAACTATTGTAAGTTGCTAGTGCGGTGCACTAAGCAAGAGGCACGACGCATTGGTGAGGCGCAGCACACTAGGCTTCAGAACTCAGTATATTTTTGCATAGGCATGATGCATTGGGCTGGGTGCGCGGTGCACACAGCTAAAGAGCCCGAAAGGTTATAGAACGACCTCCAATCACCAAAAACACATGAATTCACCTTGTTTCAAGTAGGTTGAGCTCCACCTCTGCTGTTTATCCAAGTTTGGTGTTTATGTTATGATGGTTGATGTGGTGAGTGTTTTAACAAATAATCAAACCCTACCATTTCAAATTCCTCAAACAAAAATTGCTGCTTAGGGTTTTGATAACCATTTTGCTACCAAGTCTATCATCTCTCCATCATTCCCTTATCACATTTTTCCCTGATTCTATTGTTCCCTAAGTTTCTCAACCCGCTAAATTCACTAATCCGATATCATAAGTTCCCTTTCCCAAATTTCCTATTGAAAAATGCCAAACCCTAATCTTATACAAAACTCCCAAAATATCCCATATTTCCCTAACTACATCTATCCCAATAGTCCCTAATTCCCCACTATTTTTCCCTCCCCTTATCCTCCCTCATTTCAGTTTTTTCCCTTGGTGGCAGAGGTTAAACAATCATCAAAGGCAGTCCATCACAGTTTGACACATCAGCACCTATCTCTTCAGGACAATTTTTCCACCAGTAGTCATGGCATCTGATCCCTCATATGATTATGAAGTGGAGACCCAAAGTGACTCACCCATGGAGGGACATGCACCCAGGAGGCATCATAGAGGGGCAGACATATCAGAGAAGAACCAACCACTCTTGCTGAATTGCAGGTCTGCCCTCTTACCATTTCTTGTTTCCAACATTATTCATGTTATGAATTTTTGCGAAAAGGTTGCTAGCATTCAGTTTCACCATGGGTTGGCTCGTTTGTTTGTATTGCATTTACATGGTGATCAAGTCACTCTAGCTGGTGTCACCTTCACACTTACACCAGAATCCATCTCAATAGCAACTGGCATACCTAACATTGGAGAGCCATGGAACAAGAGGCAAAAAATTGACTGGCAGCATTATGAACCATATATTAAGCCCGGTTTCTTGAGGCATATCAAGAGAGTGTTTCATTTCCGATACCTCAGAGATGAATATGCTCCACTAATGAAATTGATCATGAAGTATTTTAGCTGTGAGGGCCAATTCTCTCGTTTGTATGCTTATCACATCAGGTTGCTCATGCATTTCACCCGGGTACGGATGATGAACATTCCTTATTTCATGTGCCGAAAAATTGAAAGGATGACCACTCTAGTGCAACACAAGACCCCTTAGCAGCAATTTAATAGTATTTACCATTTTGCACTCATAAAAATTGTGGTTGTCCATCAGCTTGGCTTACAGTGCATCACTTGGAATGATTTCATCTCTCGTGAGTTTTTCAAAGCTTCTCAGGGACCTTCAGAGACTTTACACGAGATAGGTGGACCTTCTTATCAGCATGAAGGTCATGAGACACAGATTGCTACTGTACTGGTATATATCACTTATAAGAAGGGTACCAGGTAGTTGTTCGCAACAACAAAGTGAGTGTTATCTCCACCTGGGGTGGAAGGGGCCTCGCTTCCGACGTCAGCGCCATAGGTTTAGGACAAAGGCCAGAGGCCAATGTAGGATGAGGGGCCTTCAGGTGAGCAGGACTTTATTCTTGTTGAGGATGTTGATATGGGCTTGAAAAGCACAAGTCTCAAAGAGATCATCCATAAGCAGCAGACAGAAATCAAAGCCTTGTCCCTCAACTTGGAGAAGGCTAAGTGGATTATAAAATACTTCGAGCAAAGGAATAAGTAGCTTGAGGACCAACAGGTGATCATTGAGTTACAAAACATTAGGGAGAACTGCCAAGCTACCCAAAGGAGGAGGGTGGATTTCACTTCACTTGAACAGGAGATCAATGTCAACTGAGAGTCTTAGCTCGAGAGAGTCAAAATCCACTTAGAGAAACTACTGGAAAACACCAATAGGGATAAGGCATTGCTGAGACACATGGATTTTCACTACATGGTGAGGAACAAGGTTTGCAGGGCACGCATAAGGAATTTAAAGGCAAAACTGAGGAAGGCATCAAAAAGGAAAAAGAGGCAAAAAGAGCATGATCGAATCTAGATATTGGATGAGACATCCTTGGCCCATCATAGCTCTTGATAAAGAAGCTCTAGCCAAAATTTCAAGAAATTTGGAGCAATTTTTGCATTTTGGAATTTTTTTGCACAAAAAACAGAGTTTTCCTCCCTATGCACCACGCCACGTGGCGCTCGCTTTTTCTAAAGAGCTCCAAATCACAAAAGCTTCACATTTCTGGATTTTTCATGACAAATTATGCTTTCCTACCTATGGCCAAAAAATTTGGGCCGGTTTTGCGCCCTCAAAGAGGTCAAAAACACTCAAAAAATGATGTCACTACGCATATTTTGACACAGAGGAAGCAATCTTGGGAGATTTTATTTTTGATAGGGCAAATGAAGACCAAATTGAAAAATTCCACTTGGGTTGGAAAGTAGACAGATAGGCATTTCCAAAAAGCCTACTTAGAGCTGATTTAGACATCGGGAAGGCCTCCAAAAGTGGGTCCAAACAGGCACGATCCATAGAGAATCAGGAGTGGTGCATAGAGGAAAAATTGCCAATTTGACTCAGTCTTGCTCTATTTTCACCCAGTTTTGCCTAGTTTGACTTTTTCACTCTCCTAATGGCAAATTTATGATGTAATTTAATGAACATTGATGGATCATGATGTAAATATGCTATATTTTTACTTGTATAGGTAGATTCATCAGTTTAGAGGTTGTTTGAAACTGAATGAATTAGTTTCCTTGTTTTTAGAGGCATGCTGTTATGTTGCCTAGATTCCAGTTCTCAGTTTACGATTAGTTGAATCAGCTCCTAAACATGTGAGCTAGACCCCTAGAGGCAAGGAGGAGCTATGTTTGTCTATATTATGTTGTTTTTCAATTATTAGCATGGTTGGACTCTTGAGAAAAGCCTTGAGCTTCATTATACATTCACATCAGTATTTTGGCTAAGGAATTGAGACCAGGATTTGCAGCATTCTTTTGGATCCCTGGGAATTTGTTTTGGTACAATGCTTTCTTATGTCTTTGTGATTTTATTCATGTGTTATATGTATCATTTCTCTTTATTTCTTCTCATCTAAACAAACAAGAGTGTAAGTAGAATACATTGAGAATTGCAGTGCTCTACTTGAAGTTTGGGATTAATCTTTAATGTTTTCCACTGTTTGGAGAGGATCCATGGCTTCCCCTACCCTCTTCAAATCCTCCTCAGTCTGATCCATCCACCTCACTTGATTTATAGTGCCAATTACATTTGCCTACCTTGCCCCATCGAAATCCCTGCAAGACTATGCTTCATTCCCTGCACCCAAAATCTGCCTTTCCCTTTGAGCCCACAAAAACACCATTTTATCAAGAAAACTCCTTTACATCTATACCTAGCCTAATATTAGTAGCTATTTCAGTCATCTCAAGCCCTTAGTGAATAAAATTTGCTGAGATAGACCTAGAGAGAGCGCTCTCTTGACCTGGTAGGGCTAGCTACCAGGCTGAGCATGGTTTGATGTGGACCTAGAAGCTTACCTTTTCAGCTTGACGTAAATCTAGGCTCTAACACCTATCAAAACACATATGATGGGAAGCACCACAATCTAGCAACCAATTATAATGATGTTGAGAAACAGTAAAAGTGGACAATACGTCATCAACAATACTTGCACTTGTTTCACAAATTAACTTCCTTTGTAGGTTCCTTTTTAGCAGCTGATGAACCTAATAAATGGGTAATAATATGGGCTCATTTTACCTCCTAACCTAGTCGAACCAACCATTCTCCTAGCTTATTACATGATTTTCTGATTATATTTATTCTTATAGAGTGAGTTGAGTTAGTTATTGTGCCATGTGGTCTAACATGTATTTAGTGCAGATTATTGATGAGTTTCGAGGTCAAAGTCAAGGATCCAATGAAAAAATGGCAGTAATAACTCAATGTGGACAAAGGAGAGGACTTATAGGAGGGAATCCCCCTCATTTATTACTCCTCACTTCGAATTCCCCTTCATTCAACTTGGAGTACAAGTAGTCGAATCATTCACTATAAGGCAACCGAGCAAGTGGAGGATGACTGATGATTATCTCAAGTTTTGGGAGCCAAGCCTCCCTAATTTTAAGGAAGATATTGGTAGCTTCATTTGTATAAGTAGAGAGGCCTAGGGCCTTAATAGGGTTGGATTTTTGTTGGATTTTTTCTTATGTAAACTCTTCTCCATCTTGGAGCTTATTTTTTCTGACAGTTTCATGTAATCTTGCTATTGTTTTGAGAATAAAGATGGAATACTTTTTGAGCTAGCACTGAGTTACCTTAGAGGGCTAAAGCTCTTGGGTTAGGGCCTAATCCAAGCAGCCAAGCTCCTCTCTACTTGTATCTGTATGCTTTGTTTCAGTTTGTAGATTAGTTGCTGTTAGATGTATTTCTTTTGTGTTTAAGAATAGGTTTCTTTTGATGATTTAGTAGTTTGCTTCCATTTGTGCTTTCTGTAGCAAGTTAAATAGTGATAAAAAAATATTCAAAAGTCTAGCAACAGTGCCTTGACCTCTCTTCCTCCCTCTAGGACCATGATTTGAGGTAAAGATTCGCTTACTGCCCAAAAACACAAATTTTTCTCCTTGATAGGACTTCTGGTGTTTGCAGATTTTTAGAAGGTTAATAGTCTAGTTTTCCTTCACTTTAGATCTTCCTCATCATGCTTACTTCTAGATTTTAAACATTCTTCTTTCATGCTTTCCTTTCCTACAATATTTGTCATCATTTCATTTCATAGATCATAGTTTACACACTTTTTATGCAAAACTCTATTTTTCCTCAATGCATTCATTTCACTTGTTGCTTGATTTCCTTAGTTGACTGTCATTTTCTATGCAGCAAATCTCTTCCAATAGTAGGCTAGCTTATCAACAATCACACCCTCCATCTAATCTATGCTCTATTGGTCTCCTAAACCTCACCTCAATTATGCCTTATTTTCTTGCATTTTTCTTAGAACTTCTTCCTATCTCCTTGAGAAAATCCAATCATCTTTCCCTCTCCTAGTGGTTCATGGTAGACCACAGGCATCCTAACACCTCATTCCAACCTTCATCCACTTTTTTCACCCACTCTCACACCCTCAAAATTGTGAAAACTGCTCTTGGCCTTCTCCTGTAGGCCTCATGTAGGACATTATTTTTCCTCCTGTAGATTTCCTATGTCCTCTTGTTGATTTTCTTGTAGGCTTTCTTTTGAAGGTTGAGTGTGGGAAAACCCTCTAGAAGGCCACCTGAGACATCGTAGGACCCATGCACACCATCCTAAATCCTCTCAAATACCAAAACTGCCCTCCAACACCACCTATTCGTTGCCACATTCACACTATAAATTACATGCATGTCAATTTCATATAAAAATACATAAAAATACAAAAATATGTTGTTTGCTTATTTACTTACAGAAATAACAGTTAGATGTTGGTTACTTCCTTGAGTATTTAATGGCATTTCTTTCATGGTTTTCATAGTGATTTTTGCAAAAGTAGAATTAAATGGTTGATTAGGGTTTACTAGGTTTTCTTTACATTTCAGTATTTCTCCTTTCTGCAGTTAGAATAGCATCTTTAGAGTAACCTATCTTTCATTCCATCACATATAAAGCTTCTTCTGGAATCCATTGAAGTTGGCTTTAGGTCCTAGTGATCTCGCGTCGGCTGATCAAGTGACAACCTGCAGCGAGAACTAGTAATTGTGCATACAACACCGATGCTTCCAAATTTGTTACGAACTACCAGATTGATAAGAGTAAAGTAGGCAGCCCAGGAGTTGCAGCATTATTACTGCAATATTGGTGCTCGCCACTTTTTGGTGCCATTGTCAGGGAAGTATCAAAGTATTCTGTGATTACTGCTTTCTTCTATTTCCTATTGCAACATTATGCTAATAGTTCATTTCAGCAAAAGTAGACTAGTAATTTCTTTTCCTTTCAAGTTCTGCATTTCCTTGCTTTCCTTTTCAATTCTACAAATTTCCATTTTAGAAAGTTCATTTTAGTTAGTTGTAATTTTTTTTGTCCAATCAATTTTAGTTTCTGCAGGCACTATCATTGTGGGAAAAAGAAAAAAAAAACAAAAAAAATATTTCCTTTCATGCCTCGTAGGAATAGAGATAAATTAGGAAAATTCTTACCTAACACCCCCACTACTTCACAAAGCCAACCTTTTCTCTTCTTTTTTGGTTGAAATCAAGGCGAACCCTTAGGTGAATAGCCAAACATATTTGAAGAACCTAGAGGTGAAGAAGAAGGAGAAAACATTCCTCTAGAGCCAATGGCCGAAAATAGAAATTCTAGGGGGAATGGAGAGAGAATAGAGGGTACCATTCCCATTTGGGAGACCAATGGGGACACCAAAATGAGGAATATAAGCCCTTCCACCCTACCTCATTTCCATGGTCTAACTATAGAAGATCCTGACACCTTCTTGTTCGACTTTTCTATCATCTGTCGAACTTATGACTATGTAGAAGATGAGAAAATGTTGAAACTGTTCCCTTCTACTCTCAAGGATGTAGCACTACACTAGTTCTTAGGATTATCTAGAGATATCATCACAACATGGGCTCAGATGTAGCAGGCCTTTAACAACCAGTATTGAGACTATTGTAGGTCAAGATATATTAAAGAAGAAATCTTCCAAATGACCATAGGAAGTGATGAGTCCTTGGAAGACTATGAAGAGAGGGGTCAACTCAGTTACAAAAGGGTCAGTTGTACACTTGACCCTGAGTCTCTGAAGTTGGTCTTTCTTAGGGGAATTCAGGAAGATCTTCTAGACACCCTCCATCTACTGGCCGGGGTAGACATCTACCAACTACCCTATGAGGACATAAATATTGTTTTTAGAAACCATTCTAGGGAAGCCGGAAAGAAAGGTAGGGGGAGTCAACCCATAGCTAGTACCTCTTCCTCCAACCCATCCATTAAAGGAGAAATTGGAAACATGCTGGAAGACTTCAAGAGTGAGATTCTGTAGACTTTTGCCATGCAAATGGACACATTACATATCAAAAGAAAACAAGAGGAAGCAGAGAGGGTTTTTTCCATTTTTTGTCCTAGATGCACCGAGAGGCATCCTAGGAATGAATTCCCATTGAACTCTATAGAGGTTTGTTCAGTCTTTGAAGCAAATCATTGTATAGATAAATGACCTTCCTTGCCCAGACTTAAAGCTGTATATCAAGGGGCTGAGGTAGTCACTGAGCAACTCTATTACATAAACCAAAGAAGGCCGCATGGACCTAGATCATACCAGTAGGGTATGCAAGGGACGTCTCAGGCATACTACAACCCCAACCAACTGCCTTCCATACCTTCTTGTGGTCCCCTTGCTCATACTTCTTGTTCCACACTACCCCCCTTGTCCTTCACATCTCAATATCATGCCCAACTAGCCACCCATTCATTTCAATCCTATGCTCAGCCACAACCTCAGTGGAATGCATCTCATCAAGGTTGGAGGCCCCAGTAAAACTCTCTTCCTACTCTCATGCATCCACCACCTGCCGAACAACAATCATTACCTTCTGCTCCACCAAGGCAGCCCCATATGCCTGCCCAGCCAAGTATGAACATGAACGATAGATAGGCTTAACAAGTGTATAGTGGGGAACCATCATGCCCAACTTATGCCATGGAAATTCAAGAAATCAACTTGTGATCTGAGAAAGTTATCCCAGATAGCCAGCCTCCACGCAAGGAGGTTGAGGAAGATAAAAAGGAAAGCGAACCTAAAGCAAATCCACCCTTTCCTAAAAGACTATCCATGATAGTCTAGCCTACCCCAGAAGAGACTGAATTTATGGGAGAATTTAAACATTTATGTTTAAAGATACCACTTCTCCAAGCCATAAAAGATGTGCCTATCTAAAATAGGTTAATCAAAGAGAAGTTCTTTAGGCATCAAGGAAGGTGTAAGAGAGACGCTCCAACCATCAATTTCATAGGACAACTATCTGACCTGATGTTGGGGCAGGTAATTTGTCCAAAATATTTGAACCCTGGAAGCCTAGTAGTTGATGTCCACATGAATGGCATAATGATCCAACATACCTTGATTTATCTGGGAGCTACCATTAATGTGATGACAAAGGACACAATGCTCAAACTCAACCTCTAGGGCTCCTTGAGGAAGACCGTGACGGTGCCACAGTTAGCAGACCACTCCACAGTGACCCCTGAGGGGATTGTGGAAGTTGTGCTAATTTCCATTGATTCTTGGGTGTACCCTATTGATTCCTTAGTTCTCCAACCAAAAGCAAAGCTCATTGGGTATCCTCTCATTTTGGGAAGACCCTAGTTGGCTACAACTGATGCCTACATCGGTTGTCGAGCTGGAAACATGACCATAATGAGTGGGCACATGTCGAAGAAATTAATCCTATATCGTCCTACCCAACCCTTCGTAGAACATGATCTACCTCTCTTGTTGGAGGAGGAAGATGAGGATGATGTTTATTTTGCACCACTTTGTACATCAGAAACTGCCATGGGGGGAAAACCACAAGATGGGGATGATATGATAAAAAATTTGATTCAGAATCCACCTCCTAGTGTATCACCAATAGAAGACATAGTAAGAGAAACACAAAACAACCCCTCAACGGATCTCTCTGTGGCTGATCCTACTTATTCCCATGTCAAAAATATAGAGTTCAACCCAGAAAGTACATTGAAAATCAATCCATCCCTATCTACTTCCCACGAGAAGGAGCTATGCAGCTTGCTGAGAAAACATCTAGATGCCTTCGCCTGGAGTTATAAGGAAATGAAGGGAGTGCACCCTTCAGTATGTGCTCATCATATATACATCAAGGAAGATTGCAAGCCAGTCAGGTAGACTCAAAAGAGGATGAATCCAACACTTAAAGATATTGTTAAGGAATATCTATAGAAATTGCTTGATGAGTTTAGCGGGTACAATCATGTTCAAATCAGCCTGAAAGACTAAGATAAGACCACTTTCACTTGTCCTTGGGGTGCCTTTACATATTGGGTCCTTCCTTTTGGTTTGTGCAACACTTCAGCCACTTCCCAAAGAGCGGTATTGAGTATATTTTTCGAACTGGATCATGATGCAATAGAAATATACATGAATGATTTTACTCCTTATGGTTCTAACTTTGAGGAAGCTTTATCTAACCTAGGAAAAGTTCTAGATAAGTGTATTGAGATGAACCTATTCCTCAATCCAAAAAAATGTGAGTTTTTGATGACTGAAGGGACTGTGTTAGGTCATGCAATATCTCAACAAGGATTACGGGTGGACCCCAACAAAATTGCCATCATCCAAAGGGTCCCACCTCCTCAAAAGGTGAGAAATGTTAAAGGTTTCCTAGGCTTAGCCGGATATTACACAAGATTCATTAAATACTTTAGCAAGCTAGCCTCTCCTTTGTTTAGCCACTTAGGCAAAGATGTTGAGTTCATATGGTTGGAAAACTGTCAAGAAGCCTTAGATGCCTTGAAGAGCAAGCTACACCCCAATTCTCAGAGGCCCAAACTAGGCCCTACCTTTCCACATTCACACAGATGCCTCGAAAAAAGCAATAGGAGCAGACTTAGGACAAATTGATGAAAATTTAACTTATTCCATATACTTTATAAGCAAAAACGTGTCAAACACAGAGTTAAACTATACAATGACTTTGAAGGAAGTCCTAGCTATTGTGCATTCCTTAAACAAATTCAGACATTATATCATAGGCTATCAAACCTTTGTGCACACTGATCATGCCGCAATTAGATATTTAATGAAAAAACGAGATGTAAATGCTTGCATTATTAGATGGTTTCTTTTATTGCAGTAGTTTTATTTGACCATTATCGATAAGCCTCGTAAAGAAAATGTTGTCGCTGACTTTTTGTCTAGAATAAATTTGCCTGCAGGTGAAGAAGGAATGGTGGATGACCAAATGCCAGATGAAAACCTATTTTCTATATCGGTACTCTCTCCATGGTTTGGTCATATAGCAAACTACTTGGTTTCAGCATAGTTCCCACCACACCTGTCCTCAAAAGAGAAGAGCAAGATAATAAGGAAAAACACCCCTTTCACCTAGATTGGGGGAAATCTCTTCAAACTTGGCCCAGATCAAATCTTGAGAAAATGTGTCAGGGAGGAAGAAGTCTTTGACATCCTCCTGACTTGTCATGATGGGCCTTGTGAAGGTCATTTTGCAGCAAAAGGAAATGCCTTCAAGATACTAGAAGTAGGCTACTACTAGCCCACTCTTCATCAGGATGTGAGGAGATATACAAGCCAGTGTGATCAGTGTCAGAGGATGGGGAAGCCTACTCCAAAGGATGGGATGCCCATGCAACCTCAAGTGACCTTTGAGCCATTTGAGAAGTAGCACATTGAATTTGTGGGTCATATCAACCCTTCTTCAAAGTAGAAGCAATATATCATTGTGTGCACCGATTACCTAACAAAGTGGGTAGAGACAAAAGAAATCAAAGTAGTGATAGAGGAAAAAGTAGTTAAGTTTTTGAGAGAAAACATATTCTACAAGTTTGGGTATCCAAGGGAGTTGGTCATAGATCAAGGCAGTGAGTTCACTTCCAACCTGATTAAAGACCTGCTCACACATCATAAGATCAAGCACAGGACTTCCACCCCTTACTATCCAAAAGCCAATGGGAAAGTGGAGGTCACTAACAGGGCATTGGAAGGGATCGTGACCAAAGTAGTGAGCAACAGTAGAAAAGACTAGGCTAATATATTAGTTGAGGCCAATTGGGCCTACAACACCACATGGAAGACCACCACCGGGTTCACACCCTATGAACTGGTCTATGGGAAGAAGCATTTGCTATCAATAGAGTTTGAACTCAACACACTAAGGATGGCACCTCAGCTGGACCTAGACCTCAGTGATGCATAGAAGGAGAGATTACTTCAGCTTAATGGATTGGATGAATATAAATTGCAAGCCTTCTCCACATAGAGGTAGTTCAGCTTCATAGAAAGATATGGCATGACAAAAAAAATCAAAGAGAGGCAATTCCAAGAGGGAGATTGGGCACTACTCTATAATTCAAGATACAAGGACTTCAAAGGCAAGCCGAGGACAACATGGCTAGGACCCTACAATGTGGAGAAATGCAATGACAATGGTTTAGTTCTGATTAGAATCATTAATGATGAAGCCATCCCCATGCTTGTCAATGGACATCGGTTGAAAGTTTAGAAGAAACCCCTCTCCAAGCGAGATTTTATTGAAGGTTTGAATAAAACAGTGATGGTAGCGAAGCATGTCTTAGCTTCCACTTCACCCACTCATAGAAGAAAAAATAAAAAATAGTAAGGACTCAAGTGAAAACCTCCATGAGGTGCTTGAGTCCCATCATTGGGTTGAAAACCTCTTCTGAGGTGGCCTAGTGATGTCAAGAAAAAAAAAGGAGAGAAAAAGAATAAGATACCTAGGTGAAAACCTCTCTTGAAGGTGCCTAGGGTAGGCCATTAGGGTGAAAACCTCTCTGAGACGCCCTAGTTGTTTAAAAAAAAAACAAAAACAAAAACAGAAAAGAGAGAGAGAAAAAAAAAATGAATTTTTGTTGCATTCCAGGTTTTCAAGAGGATTACAAGGGGTAGAAGAAGGTGCCAAGGGGACCCTTCCATTCATGACAACACCCCTTTCACCTTCTTCACACTTTTCCCCATCATTTCTGGCATTTCTTTCACCCCACTGTGCTTCTTTTTTAAAAACTGCGTTTTCTACCAGAGGCTCCTGTAGGAATTACAGAGAGCCAGAAATGGATACAAAAGGAAGTTTGAGGGATAAGGAAGCTTCACGAATAACATATAAACCCTCCTATATTCTTCAAACCTCCTTTCCATCATTTCCAATCCTGCATCACACCGTAAGCATCATTTTTTTCCCATCCAAGGAAAACATAGAAAAACAGTTTTTCAGTTATTTAGAGAAAAACAAAAAACAAAAAATAAGAGAGGAAGTAGCACCATCCACCTCACCTGAAGCCTACCTACTACCTCTCCATCTTTATTTATACCTATGGCATCATCCTAAAGCTCTAGGCACAGGAAGAAGCTGAAGGTCAAGGGGAGAATCATCTATAGGAGCTCCTATAGGAATTCTTGTAGCAGCTAATCCCATCAAAACCCAGCACCAACAGCAGGAGAATGCACACTTGAAATTTGATAAGAAACCTGAAGCTTAGACCCAACCAGAGAAGAACCTGCACAAGACATAGCCACACATTAGAAAGCAAACAACATGCATCAAAAGAAATAAAGGCATGCAGGAGAGAGAGAGCCACAGCACCTCACAACAAATACATTTGGATCACAGGTAAGTAACTAAATAGCTCCTCTATTTGCATTTGTGTAATTAGAAGTCATGAAAAAGCAACAAGATGGTTGAGGTTGAATGAGGGAAAGGTGGCCATTTAACTGGGCCACCTTCATCTAGTTGATTCCACTCATCCGAGATGTCACCCACACGTGCGCATAGTTAACTCCAGCACAAGATGCCACCGACACGTAGTGGAGGAAGTGTAAACTCCGATGCAATGATGGGAGATGATTATGAGGAGAAGCCATGATCACCAAGCAGTTGGGGACCAACAGTCCCAATATGGCCAACGTATACCTTGGTAACTCACCCCTAATCACTGTAAATATCCATAAAGGGTAATAAGTACTCCTCCCCGAGCATTCTCACCACCTTTTCCTTCATTCTCTCCTTGTAACTCAGCTACAACAATCTCCTTGCACCCCCATAGCCTCGTAACCATCGTCCTCCATCAATCTCTCCCATATTCTTGCTCTAGGAATTTTCTACAGGAGCACTTATAGGTTCTACAGGATCACCTACAAGAATTCTACAAGAGGGACAACAGGCTTGTACAGGAGGGGTAGTGAGTTGTTTTGAACAGATAAAACTCATTTTTTTGCATGATTTTTTCTCTAAAGTGGTAGGGTTCATGCATGCCCCCTATTGAATATCAATATATGAAAGAAATGGTCTCAATTTGATGAGGAAATAAGTCTTTAGGAGAGGAGAAAATACATAAAAAAAAATTATGCTTATTTTAAAAAAAACATTCTCTCCTTCATTTCTCTGTTTTTCACAAAATTTTGTTGTCTCCATCTCAACATTTGGTTTCCCAAAAGAGTATAAACAAAGTCATATGATGGTTTATGAGAAAGGAGCCTACTAACTCCTCTAGGATCCATGCACATCCACAAGTGGTGGACATCTTCATAAGGACAAATTGGATGAATTTCTTTGAGAAATTCCAAGGGTTTGATGAGGAAATTGCCCAAGAGTTTGCTCTCTCTCTGGT
Organism: Pinus taeda; assembly: GCA_000404065.3. NCBI lineage: Eukaryota > Viridiplantae > Streptophyta > Pinopsida > Pinales > Pinaceae > Pinus > Pinus taeda. Next base: position 71,376 of record APFE031250078.1, read on the forward strand.
ACCCCACACAAGAACTCATGCCACTGTCACCTTTAGAGTTCTTTCCATGGAGATATCCCTTGAATTTATCAGTAGCGTCACTACCCTTCCTCTTGGGCTGCCTTGCAGTAAGGATTAGAAACCAATTGGCTAGGCTGCCAAGAAATTATTTTCCAAAACAATGAGACTCTTGTAGAGGATAAAAATGGCATTAGAAGGGATAGCATATCATATCCTTGGGATGAGGTTAGCTATCAAATAATCAAATACATTTCCTATGAGGGGAGGTACAACATTGTCTATGGTTATTACTTTAGAATCCTCCATGAATTAACATATGGCATGGACACTCCAACACGTCGGAAGCTCAGTATCCCCTACTTCCTCATGCAATCCCTCATTGACTCTAGCACTAAGGTTCAAGTAGGAAATTTAGAGCAACTAGCTCACCATGGGTTAATAAAAATCCAAGTGGAGGAAGCACTCCATACATTTACACTCCCTATAGCATGGAAAGTCTTTTGAAACATGACAACTGAGGATGACATAAAGGCATTAACCTATGATGCCAGTCCTAGTGATTGTTTGGAGGAAGAGTAGCAAGGTGGAGAAGGTGAAGCCACTGGTGACTTAGCAGAACAAGAAAGGAAGGAAGAAGAAACTGAAATAAATAGATAGAAAAAGGGACAGAAGGAGGATAAAAAGAGGCAGAAAAGGCAGAATGAGGAGAAGAGTCCCTTGAGACTCTGGAAAGGGAGGCAGAAACTACCCTCACTACCCTCAGTACACCGATCAAGCCAAAGAAAAAGAGGAAAAGATAGGCCACCGTGTATTTCATGGCTCGGAAGAGCACAAGAATCAAAACAGGCAAACGTCAGCCCTCTTCAAAAGTGCCAATTACAATTGAAGATTCACCCTCTGCGAAGGGGAAAGAATCCCCTTCTAAGACACCTATAACATATGAAAGGGGGACTCTTAGATCTTCCACATGGAAGGAAAATGTAGTAATACAAGACCCAAAAATAGTCCTATAGGAGGCTCAGACAGTTCTACAGGAGACACTGTCAAAACTACAGGAGACCCAACAACTTGAGAAAATGATAGAAGAATAGCCACAGGTGAAGGAGGAAGCACTAGAGATACAAGAACTTTATCCCCAGCTTAGTCTTGCTTCCTATTAAAATCTAATTGAGGGAGGAAGTATAATCCCACAAAAATTTGTAATCCCACTATTCTTTGAATTGGAGAAAGAAAGAGTAAGAACACATAGGTGGATGAAAATAGCCAAATCCAAAGGAGTTGAGGATTTTGGCCATATGGAAAACAAACCCAGAGATATTGGTAGAAAGTTGAGTGCTCTCAGAGCCAGGGAAGCAATTACAAGAAGCCACCTTGAAACTGAAAATGAATTGTTAAGGAGGTAGCTGCAAGAGAAGGAGAATAAGCTGGCATGCATGGCCAACTTATCCATGGAGGCATTGCAATGTAGAACACCAGCAAAATCCTATGGCCTCTATCTCAAGTACCAATGGTTACAATTCTAGATAAATACTTTGGCACAAAGAGGCATAATGCCTTTCCAAGATTATAGGCAGTTTATGGATCTATGTGACCAAAGCACATCAGAGGATAAGGCAAAAATGGTAGAATTCTACCTACATAACATAGCCCTCATAGACATGAATGTGTGGGACCCCAATGCCAAGCTAGGGGACCTACAATTAATGGCCATGGCCTCATGGATGAACCATGAAGAATTAAGGGCCACATGAATAAAAAGATTGATGATAAAGGAGCAAAATGAGCCACTAATGATAAGAGCTGAGCCATCCGATCCTATGGCACTCATCAGCACACAAAACAAAGGAAAGAAGAAGAAGGAGAAATCATTCCTACTGAACCTATGGCTGAAAATAGAAATGATAGAGGAAATAGAGAAAGAGTTGAGGGTTCCTTCCCCATCAGGGAAACCAATGCGGATACTACGATGAAAAATATAAGCCCTTCTGCCCTTCCTCATTTCCATGGCCTAACCACAGATACCTAGACACATTCTTATTTGAGTTTGCTATCATATGTCGAACCTATGACTATAGAAATGATGAGAATAAGTTGAAACTATTCCCATCTATTCTCAGGGATGCAACGCTGTGTTGGTTCATGGGTTTACCTAGAGATAGCATCACAACTTGGGCTCAAATGCAACAGGCCTTTAACAACAAGTATCGAGACTATTGTAGGTCAAAAGATACTAAAGAATAAATCTTCTGAATGACCATAGGAAGTGATGAGTCCCTGGAAGACTAT
>APFE031250081.1:7901-40775 GCA_000404065.3 Pinus taeda
CGTGAATGACTTACCTAACGCAGTTGAATCCCAAAATGATATCTAATATAATGCACTGCGTAAACCCCCATACTTAAATTCAAAAAGAGTCAAGGAATCTCTACTTGAATGATTCATGAGGCACAATACTTGCTATGGTTTTGCAAATGGGGTAGCAAGCTAAGTGGGCTTGATTGTGGGGAAAAACTCCACAGTTAAGCGCACTTGAGCCAGAGGAGATTTGGGATGGGTGACCTCCTGGGAAGTCCTAGTTACTGGTTGCAAGCCCCGGAAGTGATGATTGATGCTATGTGATTCGTTCTCCACATTTCACTAGTTTCAATCCCACTTCTTCACCCCTGTGAGCATCACCCGATGCAATGAGGGCTAAGTGAACTATTCAAAAATCATGAGAAATTAGTCAGTTACGACTACCTCTCATGGAAATGGTCATACGTGAATGACTTACTTAACGCAGTTGAATCCCAAAAATGATATCTAATATAATGCACTGCGTAAACCCCCCATACTTAAATTCAAAAAAGAGTGAAGGGATCTCTAAATGAATGGTTCATGAGGCACAATACTTGCTAATGTTTTGCAAATGGGGTAGCAAGCTAAGTGGGCTTGATTGTGGGGAAAACTCCACAGTTAAACGCGCTTGAGCCAGAGGCGATCTGGGATGGGTGACCTCCTGGGAAGTCTTGGTTACCGGGTGCAAGCCCCGGAAGTGATGATTGACGCTATGTGATTTATTTCACCAGTTTCAATCCCACTTCTTCACCCCTGTGAGCATCACCCGATGCAATGAGTACTAAATGAACTAGTCAAATCATGAGAAATTAGTCACTTACGACTACCTCTCATGGAAATGGTCATACGTGAATGACTTACTTAACGCAGTTGAATCCCAAAAATGATATCTAATATAATGCACTGCGTAAACCCCCTATACTTATAATCAATATTTAATTATTTAATATTTACATTTATTTTATTTATTTACTTGTTATGAATTATATTCGTAACAGAGTGATGGGTACATTTTTAGTGGGATCATGATAGGGGAGTTCAACAATCAATGACACTAACATCAAGGTACATGCAGGGATTGGTGCTCTTGATTAAATGCTAGTTCCCCACCCTTGTACATGACAAAATCCAATGGAAACATTGCAATACTCACAATCCTAAATCCTAATAAACAGTTAAGTCTACTGGATTTTTAGTGGGATCTAAAATTCTACTTTCTCCATATGAAATCCAGTGAGTTCAGAACCACTCTCAAACATCTCGAGTCAATCCATGTTAAAACTTTAAATAAAAGTATGAAAATGGGAGATAAAGGAGAATGTCACTTTTACTTTAAGAATTTAACATTGTCATTAATTGCATAAAATTAGTAGGGCAATATGATAAAAACCTAGGCTTGCCTAGTCATAGATCATTACTTTGAGAAATAAAAAAATTACGTTCAAAGGGTCCTTTGTAACATTGTACAAAACTGACTGGTTCAATGAAAAAACGCTTGTTCGGTATTGAATCAACCGGTTCTGTACAAGAACAGGCATATTCCATACCAAAGCGACCAAAAATACTCTGGTTCACCAGTCCAAACCGATTTTTCCCTCTTAACCGGCTGGGCTAGTCAGTTATGACCGGTTTGGTCCAGTTCCAATAACATTGCTTAGGATAGCCATCGATGTAATGACTAAGGAGACAATGGAAAAATTAAAGCTCCAAATTTTTTTCTACAAACTTCTATGGTCTTTTAGATGGTTGATATATCTACTATCAAATTGAAAGGAATGTTGGATGGTGTTCTAGTCTCAATAGACTCCTGGGTATACACCACTAATTTCATGGCACTGAAGAGAAAATGTGAATTCCTATATTAGTTGCAAAGTAAAGGACATGACTATCTCCCATGGTTGGTCACTTAATCAACTCATTTTCTATCACCTAACTAGACCATTCTAAGAGATTGAGGATCCACTTTGGGTTGGGCAAGAGAAGGGGATGTACTCTTTGGTTTTTGTCCAAACTACAGTAGATATTACAATGAGGACGTTGATTTCCAATTTTATGAAAAATATTTATGCCTTAAAAAGCTCAAATTAGGGAATGGCTTGAAGAATATGATGAGGGTGAACTCACTAAAGCAAATCTAGTGCAAGCTATGATATGAAGAGATGAGTCTGTAGGTACTGGAGTTAGGTGTTGAATTTGTAATTATGGTCGGTCTTCATAATGTATATTTGGTCACTTGGTGTATTTGTATTTATCAATGTAAAGCGATGTATTTGTATTTATCATTGTAAAGCGTATTTATAAATGCTAGAGTCAAAAGAAAATTGACTTTGAGTCAAAGTCCCATTGCGACTTTTTAAAGATGAAAATTTGAATTTTTGGCTCCAAAAGTTGTCAAGTCAGCCTCCCTCCAAGTCAAGTCGGCCTTGGCTAAAGACACCCATTCAACGTAGACAAATCACTATATAAAGGCAGTTCAAACTCCTCCACTTGGGCTTTCGATTTCTCTCACACAAGACAATTTTTGGGCAAGAAGGCGAAGGATAAGAAGGACGAATAGGACAAAAAGAAGGACAAATTCTCTCTCTTCTCTCTTTTGCAACTCGCACGTGTGGATTGGTTACTCTCTTGTTGGTTCACAACTTTTCTGGGCATTCTGTTGCAAGGGGCCAAAATTTTGGGCAACGATAGGGCCAAAATTTCTGGGGTAATTGGTAGCTGCAGGAGGGCTGAAATTCAGGGTTCGGATAGGCAGGACACGTTGCTGCGTTAGATTGGGTGGTTTGACTTGGAGGGGCAGACCAGGTTTGACCATAGGTCTAGGTGTGTCTCTCGTTGAACATGAAGAATTTTGAAAAGGTTGTTGGGTTTTCCCCTTGTTGGGTTTTCCCAGGGTAATTTCTTGTCTTCTTTGATTCATTGTGATCTCTACTGTTCTATTGTTCTTTATGGTTGAATTTTTGAAGTATAATCCCTGTATGATAATATTGGAATAATCTAAAAGAAGAACTACATCAGAAGTAATTATCAAAATTTCGGAAATAATGTGATAATCTCCATTGCACCTAGAAAATCAACATTGTATTAGAGCTTTGATGAAGGAAGAAAGGAACATTGATATCACTCTTGACAAACCCCTTGAAAACATTTTATTCATGTCCTTCTTGTTGATTGGCTTCAGCCTTCTATGGCTTTTCCTCTATGAAATCTGAAAACAAGTTAGAGGGAACATCAAACTTTAGAGCTTGGAAAGTTAGAATAGATATTATTCTTGCCCAGAACAAAGTTTTGGACATTATGACACGAAAGGTTGTTGAACTAGCTGATCACTACTACAAGTCTTTTAGTGGACTCTATTAGAGTTCATCTCATTCCCTACATTGCAAAACATGATGCTTCAAAGAAGATGTACGATGCCCTAAGAAATTTCTACATTATCAAGAATGTTGGTCAATCCATGAGATTGAAGAATGAATTTCGAAATACAAGAATGACTAATGATGACACGGTGGCTTCATACTTCATAAGAATTTCACAAATAAGAGATCAAATTCAAGCAATTGGTGAATCCATTCTTGATCAAGAACTAGTGACCACAAAACTCAATTGTCTTCCATTAGTGATTTTGAGGTAAGAAATGGGCCTCAAAACAAAAATATACAATAGAAGTAAACTTTATGAAAACAAATAGGATTCAATATGATGATGTCAACCATGGACGGCGATTCACCATTTTTGGAGTAAAAAGGTAAAAAGATAAAAATAAATAAATAAAAAAACTACTTTTTCAATTCGTATTTTCAACTTATCTCCCTATGATTTTACTCAAATTTCAAACGGGAGCACTCATTGGATTTATAATTTAATTTTGCATCTAAGGAGTACCCATGTTGCATACTTTTGATGGACCCTACTACACCAAAAATGTGAAATACATGAAAAATGTGATTGCTTGATGAACAAAGTTCTAATAAAGTAATAAAAGGCTATCACACATTACAGGTAAGTCTCCTGATTTTCCAACAGCGTAGGGTTCACGTTGATCATGGTTATGTTGCATGACCACTTCCACGCACTCCTACTCCTAATGTTCCTAGATCACGGGAAGATAAATTAGAAGTTTATAACCAGAAGATTAGTGGATTGTAGTGTTATTTTTCTTTTGAGTTTAGAATCTAGTTTCTGGAACTTAGAGTGTTTTTTCTTTGTTATGGCCTATTTTGTAAACATTATATGATTGTTTGGGTTTGAACTTTGAATTGTTGACTACATGTTACAACTATTTGGTCATGAATATGATTCTCCAATTTCATTTTGTGGTCAGTGTTATTTTTTATAGTTTGTTGATGACATATATTATTAGTTGAAACTTGAAGGTTGATACTATAGTTAATCATCTGATTACAATGCTATAATTTCTAGATGATTGATGTTGTATGTGTATTGAATGGTTGATGCTTTAATGATCAACATTATTGTAGTAGTTAAATCTATGCTTTAATATTCTTTGTAGTGATTCAATATTTTACATGTTTTTTTTTTTGAATATATATACATCAAAATATATTTTTTGTTTGCTAGTTTATGTGAGGTTTGAGATGACTGCATGACTAAGTTGTGGCTTGAGTACAGCAGCTCAAGGGCATCTAAGCCGTCAAAATCACCTGGAGGTCGTACCCGGCTTGGGCCACACCAATCCTTAGCATGGTGGGATTTTTTTCCATGGAGTTTCAAACTGATGACCTTTACACCACATAGTGCTTTAACAAAACACCCTGTCACCATTTGCTCTATGATTCATGGGCATGCATCAAAATATATTAAAATATATATTTTATAAATAAATTTTTCCTAGACTTGAAAGCTTTTGAAAATTGGCAATTCGCGCTTCCACTTTCCACTTTACTCCAACTCTTGATAGTCTTGGTTATTAGTAACAAGGTTTGCATTGTGCATGTTACCCACCCAAGTGGGTAACCCTTAGGATAAATTTTTTCTACCTTTTATGACAAGCTTGCTAGCCAACAACCCCATGTGATCTATAGACAGTGAGCCTCAAAGGTCTTGCATCTATGCTCTTGTCAATGCTTTGTGACATCTAGCTTATTAGATGAAGGTGGGTCATACATTATAAGGTTAATCAAGTGATTTCATTTAATGTTTAAGGGCATGTTAGTATGGATCACAGGTTGAATTGGATGATTGATAGCTTTTGGTTGTATTCTTGTTCCCATGTTTCACCTTGGTGGTTATCCCTACCCCCTAGTCCAATGTGACCTTTTTTGAGGCCTTTCCTTCCATTTCCCAGAGGGGACACAAATGGGAGGCACCGATTGATGTTGTGTTCCCATGCTAATCCATACTTATCACTTTCCATCTATCCCCTATTCCACCTCCCATCTTTGAGTTGATTGTTATCTATCACTAGTATTGGTTCTTCATTTTCCTCGTTTTTGAGTAGGGGCTTGGAAACTTTTCCCTAAAGGTAGATGCAACATAAACAAGGAAAGAGCAAGAGCTATTATGATAAAATGCAAAAAATTGGGTGGGTTATAATAAAGTACATGGAAAAAGGCCTAGCCTGAACTCTACCCCCATTATTATCCCTCATTTAGTTCTTGGCTAATGCATGAGCAAATCAAAATGAAAGGAACTTTGATATCCCAATTTTGATGAGCAATAAACCGCTTCATATTCAAGGGGTAATTGGGATAAATAGAATTTTGTGACCCAAGCTATGCAAGAAAAAGAAAAATCATTAAAAGAAAAAGGCATCCAAGAGGGGTGGTAAGAATAGGTCAAGGAAAGGGGTAACTCAGGTCCCATGGTTGCTCCCTCTTCACATTATAATGCTCATGAATGATGGTATTTTATAGCTGTTACGCAAATGGTGGCATCTTCCATGAAGTAAACACCCCCCTTTGCCTCCCCCTCCCCCCCATACCACTATCCATCTACACCTATTGATTGATGCATCGACATAGAAACTGTTCCTCCCCTTAAGGTTGGAAGCACCTAATAGGGCCCTTGAATAACCCTCCCATATCTAAACATGGTAACTTGTTTACAAACCCTGAGTTAGAAAGACATTTGAAAATGCTTCTTGTGTGAAGTATTCTTGTGCCTTTTTTCCATTAGATATCGTCCACTGTGATACTCTTATGGTTACTTTACCTATGATGATGATCTCACTTGATTTTTAGGGTATGTTTAAGATGTTTCCCGCTAGGTACAACTGAAATCCCTCGAGGGATTGATTGACTTCTCTAGCACTTCAGAGAGGGCACCATAGCCAGGACGTTGACCGCTTAGAGAAGAGCATTGATCTTGTGATGGATCCAACACTAATGATTACCTGATGACCTCTTTGTCTCCCTCTAGAGCCTGAAACGCTACTTATTGAAGCTAGGACATTGTCTATAAAGAGGTTGTGCCCCAATGACTATAGGATGACCCCAAGTTGGCATTGCACCTTCTTGATATATGTTTACCTATTTCTTGACTAGTTTGATGATGATGATGACTTGGGATCCCTTTGGAAAGATGGTACAACTTTCTGGATGATGACATAATTCCCTACGCTTGTGATGTCACCTTCATAACGCTAGGAGTGATGATGTGGGATTGATTGATGATGACATGATGATTGAGGAGCATTTTGTTTGATGATGCACATTTGTTGATGAGGAGATGGCTTTGATTGAGGCTCACTCTTTTGACCCATCATTAGTATCTTTTTGGTCGAGATCTTTACCCTTGGAGGATGACATCACCCTTGGAAAGCCTTTTTCTCACACATGTAGGCTAGAAAGAGACCCTTTGTTATGTTTTATCATTGAGATAGCTATATCTTAGGTCAGCTTGTGACCTACTTAAGTTGTGAACATTGAAAATATTATTTTTAGGTCTTTTAGTCAAATTTTGCCCTAAATAGACTTGGTTAGCCTCATATAAATAGAGGGAAGTTAATTTAGGAGGATCAGTCGCACACATTTATTCTTTTCTGAGAGAGCATTAGTTCTCATCTATTGGATGCAATGGTTCACTAAAGGATAATGAATTGCCTTGGGGAGGGTAAACTTGCTTGGAGGATTTTCTCTTGGATTGATGAAGTGATGTTATGGTGAATTGTGCTATTTTATTGTAAGTATTTTCTTACATTTTACATGCTTGTAGAATTGGGGTTTCCATAAGTTTTCATGATATGTTGAATATTTTATGGCTACAAGATACCTTTTGCAAGATTTGTCACCTAATATGCATCAATAAAGCTTAGAATAACATTCCTTCACTTTAAATCTCCAAATGATTGAAAATCACTAGGGTTTTATTGAGAGACTATCTCTCTCCCTCTTGCTCAATGCAAGGTATTCAACCATTGAGCTCACCCTTTTTGACTCCATATACCCAATATTGATAAGGCACTAGTGCTTGTGTGTCAATCTTTAAAAAAATATTATTTTTTTCTTCTTTTTCATGGTAAACTAGTGTTAGGCTATATCAAAATCTGCATTAAATAACATAAATACCTTATATATCATTGTCCTAGGGTTAGGTTTTCCATATTTTAAATTGAAAAAAAAGTATCATTTTTAGGTATTTTCAGCCATAATTCTTGGGTTGATGTTATTAGACTTTTGTAGCTATGGTCGGTCTTCATATAAAAATAAATGATAAATATAAATCAAATTTCAAGTCGGCTTGAAAGAGGAGGGAAGATAATTTTTTGAAATTAAATTTTTTGGCACCATAAGTTCAAGTTGCCCTACCTTAAAGTCCCACCTATTTGGATGATTTGATCACTATATAAAGGAAACTTGTCTCCCTCATTTGGACACAATTCAAATAAAAAAAAGGTAAGATCTTCTATTCATCTATGCAAAGGAGAGACAAGGAAGAAATTTGAAGTTTGACTAGACTATCCAAGCATTGACTGAGCCTCCGTTTTGACCTCAGTCTAATCTTGCATGTGTGGAGAGAGGCCAAAGCATTCTAGGCATTTTGTTGGGCAACAAACCACAACTTTTGTGGAGGAACATGAGGCCAAAATTTGAGCTAGTTGACTAGAGTGGATTAAATCTTTTTGAGCAACAGTTTGACCTAGCTCGTGGACAGTTTGACCAGATTTTACTTGGGTTTGGTTACTAGTTAGTTTGACTTTATTTATTGCATCTCTTGTTTAATTGGACAATTTCTCTAAGAAAAGGTCACTAGGTTTTTCCTCGGTTAGGGTTTTTCCAAGATAATTTTTGTGTCTCTTGTGTTTGGCTGTCTCTTCTTGGTTCTACTGTGTTATCGTCTTTATTATTGAATATTTTCTATGTATAATTTCTTAATGATGAAGTGACGCAAGATAAATTAATGATGAAATCATTGGAAGTAATTATCAATCTAGAAAATCATGAAAAATCAACATGGTATTAGAGCAAGATTCAAGAGCAACCAAGTTTTGGAAAGTTTATCCTGAAGAAGGTTATTCAACAACTTATCTATATCCCTCAGAATGAAAGATAGAGGGAGTTTAGGAGCATGCTTTGACTTTGGATCATAAATAAGTCTCATGAAAACGTGGCTAAGTTTGCATGCTTGAATCTGCCTTAAACCTGTAGCGATCATCCTTGTGAAGGAGGCCAAGTATCCTCCTAGGCTTTGACTATGAAAAAGAGATGTCAAAACAAGTTGTTTTGGGCCTAAATTTTGTCTTAGGGTCGAAGCCCTAGAAGCTGTGATAGGGACCAAAAAGCTTTGATAAGAGGGTAACATTAGGAGGGTCAAAAGAGGCCTCAATATGACAAAAAAGAGGTCGAGTTTATTGCTCATTTTCAAGACCAAATTTATCTCTATAGGGAAGCCAAATTAATGTCATCAATTCAGGAGTTCAAGTATATTACTTAGCATTAGATCTCAAGGCCGAGTTTCTCCTTCTATAGATGCTGAGAGCTTGTCCACCTAGAGTTTGATTTGCTAAACCATCTGGAGGCTGAAATCTCTCTTACCTAACAGATTAAATTGCCTGATCATGTGGAGGTTGGATTACTTGGTTGGGAGGTCGAGTCTGTTCAACATTAGGAGATCAAATCACTTCTTAGTTAGTAGGCCGAATACCTCCTTGATAGGCTAAGAGCCCATTCTACTTAGAAGATTGAGAGCCATTCATTCTTGTAGGCCGAGAACATTTCCTTCTTTGAATCCGAGAGCATATATTATGTAGGAGGCCTAGTTACCTGAAAGACTAAATTCTTCATCAGTTTGGGAGGCTGAGACTCATCGTTAGTACTGTTGACCACGACGTGTCAATGACCCATAGCAGTACACCCCCATTTTTTTCGCAAAAGGGATAGCGCCTGATCGATGTGTTCGAGTCATCCAACTATCATCATCACCCTGATTTCCAAGATGTTATGTAAATCCATTCTGCATGTATATGATGTAAATAATCTTAGCAGCACCGTGTCATGTATGTAACGACCTAGGTAAACCTACCTTTCTATTGATGATCTCCATTCTAGGAGGTTTTTTGTCTCACCGATTCATTCTTGGATGGTCGATAGAGTTTTCCCCTCCAGTCATACCCCAAAGCTGGAATGGATTTTGTCGCTAGGATCTTAGGCGAGTCTTAGTGTTCTAGATCGAGTCTATGTAAAAGTGATTTGGGAATAATCATAACTATTTCGTTAGGTTATTTTATTACAAATTGCTTGGTTTACTGGATTATATTTGTGTCGCAGAAATGGGTGGTCCGTGAGGGTCTATTACAAATGGGTTTTCCCCCTCATGATGTAAAAAATATGAAAATTATGATGTAAAGTGTCTTGAGGGTTGGAAAAATAATTTATCCCCTCATAGGTTAATTAATTAAATTATCTGTCCAAAAATTAATTAAAATCCTAAGCTAGAAATTTAATTAATTATAGGCTCTAGGCAAATTTAAATTCTCCAAATGTAAAATTCATCGGTCCTAAAAATTGAATTTTAAAAGGTCCCGGGACTAAGCTAAATTAATTATTTTGTTAAATTTTAAACCTTTGATCCCTGGGGGTTAAGTAAAAGTCAAAATTTTATGGAAATTAATTCAATAATTTAATTTTTGAGTTAATTAAAATGCATTTAATTAAAAATTTCGAATTTCTCCAAATATTTAAATATTTCGATGAATGAAATTAAAAGAAATTTTAATCTTCATCAACTGCTGAGATTGCTTTGATGAGGATCACTCGAACTAGCCGTTGGAGGATTTATCTTTAAATAGGAAGTCACTTGTTAGTCGATGTATCCGACCTTTGAATCGTGTACTTAGCAATAAGCTCTTGTGTAATCTTTTTTTGGATAATAAAGAAAGACTTTAGTGTTAAGTTTTGGTGGTGTTACTCTTCATGGGAATAGTGTAAGGTGTGTTGTTTTCATGCAGAATGTTTTCTAAAGCCAGTGATGATAGCTTCTAAAGAGTGATTTGAGTATAGGTATCTTGCTCAATCGCTGAGGTTTGAATAATAATCTAAATTTTGAACGTAATAATAGGTATCTCTGTTTGTCTGAGTATTATTATTATTTTCCTGCTCTATTTTTAATAGTTGGATCGAGTTTTGTAGGGAAATCTTGATTTTAGATCCTCGGGTGTTAGGGGAAGTTTTCAGTTGGACCAGCCAACTTCCGATCTGTGTTCCCGAAAGAGGCTAGCTAAATTAGCTTCGGGCTTATCATAATATTTTATTGGTGATACACGAAGGGTTTTGAGTTAACACCTCCTTTAAAATTAAAAAATTTAATTCCTTGCGTGGCATAATGGTAAATCTGGCTGATTAGAGTCTACAATTTGTAAATTTTGTAATTATTTTTCTAACGTGAGTTTTTTTGGGTTTTAGTTTTTATCATTGTATATATCGTTTGGGTGTTTTCTTGTTGTTGTGCAACAACAAATCTGATGAAGAAATTTGTGTAGAGTCCAGATCTAGGCCCTGGAGGGTAAGATCTAGATCTCTGGGGTTTATCAACATAATTTTCTAGGGATATTCAAATTTTTTGCAATCCAAGGGTTTAAAATTTCTTGGATAAGGGTTTCAGGGATAAATCTAAAGCAAAGGAACACATCATTTTAAATCTTTTTTTATTTTTATTTTTTAATTTATTTTTTTTATTTTTCTGAAAATTTTCAAGTTTCTGGGCTACTATTTCTTTGCTGATTGGTTTTTTCGATCTGCTGCCTGGGTTTGTGGGTTCGCAGAAAATTTCAAATTTTTTAAGAAAACCCTTCTACAGCTCCATTGTTTCCATCCCTTTGCTCACAGTTCTTCCTACCCTTGCTCAGCTCCAGCGACCCTCCTTCTGCCCTCGTTCTTCCATTTCCCATTCACTGCTTGCAAAATGCTGCTCCGTCCCCACTCAAATCCCCTTGTTTTGCTGCCGTACCTCTGCTGTAATGCCTAAACCCTCTTTTCTCTTTCTATCTGCAAGTGCCCTCTTGACTTGCGTCCTCTCCCTTCCTTCCGGCTCTTTTCCATTTCTGTGGATTCCAAAAACCCTCTATCGTTGCAGCCTTCTCTCCTCCGCGTGCTCTTTCCTTTTCCTTACCTCCTTGTCCCTCTTCCTTGCAGGATTCCCGTAGTCCATTCCCATCACGACCCTCCCTATTCCACCCTCAAAACCCATCAATCTGCGTCCCCTCTCTTCAGCTCTGTCGAGCTTTTCTCCTTGCCTCCATTGACCTGCAACTCCCCCTCGCTTGAACTCCTCTGCCGTCACAGCTCTCCCTTCACCCTTACTGCTGTCGCCAGACCTGCAAAAATACTCACATTCGATTTCGTTTTCTCCTTTGTTTGCTTTATGTTTTAACTTTTAGGTTAGGGTTGGGTTTCATGAATTCAATTTTTTATTTTTCGTTTGTTTTTGGTATTTTGTGATTTGTTTATTTCTGATTTAATTTAGATTTCGTTTTTTGTTTTTGTTTTTGTTTTATGACTTTGCGCTTTGATTTTTTTAGGTTTTATTTTTTGATTTCGTTTGTTTATGTTCGGATTTATTTAATTAAATTTTAATTTTATTCTTCACTTCCAATTTGTTTTATTTTAATTTTAATTTTTTCCTTTTTTTTTGGTTTTGTTTCACATTTTTTATTTTTATTTTTGACTCTTTGGTTTTTGTTTTGATTTTGATTTCATTTAAATAAAAGCAATCTAAAAAAATAAAAAAATGTAAAAGATTAAAAATATTAAAATTGGGTGATTTTGAAATTGCTAAGGAATTAAATCAAAAGAGGAATCTGAGCTTTTACATTTAAGAAATTTTATGTGGCCTATGGCCCATTTTTTTTAAATTTTAATTAAGGTCTTTTGATTTGATTTTTGTCACATTAAAAATTTCATTTGCCACATTAAGCGTTGCTTCATAAGCTTAACATTTACCTAAGGGATAATTAACATTCAAATTTAAAGTTCCTTGGTGTTTTTGGTGTTAAGTGCAAAATTTTTATTTAATGGCAGTGATTTCTCTATTGTCAAGTGCGATTAATGTTTTAAAAATCATATTGACTATAGGATAAAGATAAATTCTTCTAAGATCTGGGATTTAATTGATAGAAACTCTTGCATGATAAAGTTTTGGCTATTGACATTTAATTGTTCATGATCGTCGCTTTGCCACATTTATAAAGTGCTCGAGATAACTTGTTTTTGTTTAGTCTATGGTTAATTGAATATAAGGGCATTAGTCTATAATTATTTTTATCTTGTGGTTGTGTCTTATTTTAATCTATCCATCTCAGTTGACCAAGATTTGTTCTAAATTCATCAAGTTGTCCATCTTTAAGTCTCCTAGAGCCTGTGTTTCACAGACTATTCTCATTCATTCACCTTAGGGACTAACCCCCTTGACTTGTCTAGGAGAGAGTCTAAACGGAGTAAGGATTAGAGTGACAACCCTTACTCTGAGCGTTGTCGCGGTGCCTAGACACTTTATGCGACAACAAGTATCAACTGCCAGAAGATCAAGAATGCTTATTTGGAGGTCGTGGTGATATTTTGGATGAACATTTTTTGGAACCCAAAATCCCCTTATGAAGGCCGAATCATTTCAGAATTGGAGTTGTTCTTGTAAAGAACAAATTATTTCTATTAACACAGTGATTCTGAAATATCTCAGAACTATGGAAGGACTAGTTCAAATGTGAAGAAGGTATCTCCAAGAAGCAGCCATGACTTCACCACTGAACAACCATTTGTATAAGCACTGGAGGATAGTCTATAAGGCTTATGAAATTATATGAATTGAGAAGTTGTTGATGTTTGTCTTATTGAAGAATTTCAAGCCCGTAATCCCCTATTGCTTAGGGTCTATACATCTTACTTTCATTGGAGATATATAAATGTTTCTCAACCTCGAGATTTTGTCTTGTTGACGTGGAAGCTGGAAGATGTTGTTTCTTTACAATGTCAGAAAGGTAGAATGCAAGCTATAGTTTGACTAAGACAAAGCTTCCATTATTGACTGATATCATCTCTAAATAAGGATTCATGTTTAGACCTAGTTTGGCAACTTCTAGGACAAATTTGAACTTTGTTCGGATAGAATCAAGTATGTTGCTCATGCCTTGTCAAAGTTTTCGTTGGCTAAGATACATTTTGCTAGATTAGATTAAAAGTTCTCTAGAGGGAGATAAGGAGAAAGACTCTATCTTAAACTATGCTAGATCTGGAAGGGAAATTGGAAATTGGAAGTTACAACCTGTTTAAAAACCTAAGGGTTTGTGGAACCCTAAATCAAGACGTATTGACTTAATCACAAGTCAGAAGTATGCAGGGCCATCAAATTACCTTCTTGCAGAACAATATCAGTGACTAAAAGTCTTGTCTCTCGAACTATGGTTTTCTGATTATATTTCTTGAAAGTGTTCTTTGTGCTAGGGCTGTAAATGGTTGAGACTGGAATATGGCTTCAAATCTCTATAAGGTTTAATTCAAGGTTTTTGATGCTTAGGCAAATAATATGAATGCTGGTGTTAGGATCTGAAGTTGACGTCAGATCATACATTATTATTGATGAATATGTTAAGTTCGAATACAACTATTACATAGATCAAAATATATATTTCAAAGGACAACTTGGTACAAGAACTAGAAGTCTTAGGGTTTGTAAACCCTAGAAGACTAGAAGTCTTGAATGTGAAAGCCCTAGGGTTTGTGGATAAAAAACCATAGAGTTGGACCTAGATCGATGTTTTCGTGGAAAGAAGAAAGGAAAGAGAGGAAGGCAACATACGTATGATGAGGATGGGGATGATGAGTTTGTAGATGGATTTCAATAATTTACTTATGATGAGGATGGGGATGATGAGTTTGTAGATGGATTTCAATAATTCTGCAAGAAGGCAAGGATCAAGGAGTTGACAAGTTCTCTTCAATCCTCCAAAGATAAGTATTTTATATCTCTCTTCCCTGATTATTATTGTTAGTTAACCTCTCGTCTTTGTTTCTTTTGTTGGTTCATAAATTATAATTGTTTCTTCCATGGCCTTCTAGTGAAGATTGCAGGTACATCATGAAGGCTGCCATGGCTTTGGCAACAATTGGAAACATTGCAAAAATGAAGCAAAGTTTGTGGCAAGAGGATTCTCACATGAGTGATTTATTCTACTGACATCTAGAACCATGCCGGAAGGACTCTAGTTTATAGGGAGTAGATAGGCTAGCAAGTTTGAAGGATGTCATTGTACCGAGATCTTTGGAAAGTTAGTGCCAACTTCAAGATGGATTCACAAGATCAAGCATTTGTTGGTAGTATAGAAATGTACAAAGCGAAGATAGAGGGAGAGGACTATGAGGAGACATTTGCTCCAGTAATCAAAAGGACTCACGTGTCAGAAGGAGTAGTGAGGCTTCAATGTATTTCTATAGTTGGGCAGGTTGTTAGCATTCTCACAAAGCCTTTGTCTTGAAGAGCAGTTTTTATACTACACGCACAAGTCTGGAGTGGTTGAGAATGCTTCCCTTGGTTGAAGGGAGTCTTGGTGTTGTAGCATCATGGGGTGAATATTCACCCTAGGTCATGGGTTTTGACCTAGAGCCATGTAATATGTCTGGGGAGATTGGCCCATTGAGTAAAAAGGTCTTAGAGTGCTCCCTCGGTCAGCGGGTTCTGACCATATTGCCATGGGGTTTGGCTAGTGGGTTGCAAGTATTTTTTTACCATTTAATGACATGTGATGGCATGTGGGAATGGTAAATGGGTCTGGGTTTCACCATGGGTCAAGTGGGGTACTTGACATGACTCCAAGTGAAGACTTGGTAGATTGGTGGCCCAAGACTAATGGATGACTAGTTCCTCTGTTGTGCTGGTGTGGGATGCTTTCCACATATAGTGGATGGATGCATCAACATAGCTAGGTCATTCAACCTTTTCTTTGAATAGAGATTTTTTTCAGTAAGAGAACATTTGAGAGAGTCATTATGAATACCTCCCTAGCTAAGAGGGAGTGTTGGATTTTTGTAGCTATGGTCAGTCTTCATATAAAAAGAAATGATAAAAATAAATCAAATTTCAAGTCGACTACAAAGAGGAGGCAAAATAAATTTTTGAAATTAAATTTTTTGACTCCACAAGTACAAGTTGCCCTGCCTTAAAGTCCCACTTATTTGGCTGATTTGATCACTATAAAAGGGCAACTCGTCTCACTCATTTGGACACAATTTGAATCACTAAAAGATAAGATCTCCGTGAAGAAGAGACAAGGAAGAAATTCGATTGACTAGATTGTCCAAGCATCGATTGAGCCTTTGTTTTGACCTCAGTCTAACCTTGCATGTGTGCAGAAAGACCGAAGCTTTCTGGGCATTTCATTGGGCAGCAAACCAAATCTTCTGTCGAGGAATAGGAGGCCGAAATTCGACCTAGTTGACTAGAGTGGATTGAATCTTTTTGAGCAACAGTTTGACCTAGCTTGTGGATAGTTTGACCTGAATTTGGTTACTGGTAGTTTGACTTTATTTATTGCATCTCTTTTTGAATTGAACAATTTCTCTAAGAGAAGGTTGCTGGGTTTTTCCGTGGTTAGGGTTTTCTCAGGATAAATTTTGTCTCTTGTGTGTGGCTGCCTCTTCATGATTCTACTATATTATTGTCTTCACTGTTGAAGATTTTCTATATATAATTGCTTAATGATGAAGTGACACAAGATAAATTTATGATGAAATCATTGGAAGTAATTATCAATCTAGAAAATCATGAAAAATCAACAAACGTCTAGGGTTTAATAATTGTTTGTGCATTCTCAACCTTTTAAAAGTTGTTGTAATCTTTCCCTTGTTTTCCCATTAAATAGCCTTTGATAGTTTTATTGTTTATCATTACTTGTGGGGTGTTTTTTATCATTGTTGTCATAAAATTTGCATGCTATAAAATGCCTTTATTATAAACTCTTATTTACAACAACAATCATTTAATTAAGGTAGCATGTCTTTGGAATCTATTTGAGCATCTCCAAGACTTATATCAACCCTCTAGAATTAGCCATAGGTTCTTTGAAGTTTCTACCTCATTTCATCCAGATCCCTATCTTATTGAATACTATTCTGAGGTGTCTAATTAAAAGAGTCCTTAGAGGGTATTTAGATCAAGAATCCTTGGGTTACTCACTGGGAGACCTGTTGGGGAAGCTTCCTGTGTCGGGATAACATCCATCCATAGAACAATAGGGGAACAACCACGAAGGTGATAGTCGTGGCTAATCTCATTGTTGCCCTTAACCTTATGTGCCTTGTGAGGCTTTGCAGTAGGTTGCTAAATTTTGTGGTAATAGTGCCAACTTCATCAAAAGGAAATGCATGTGGCGCCTACCACTATGTACTACCATCAGTGTTCAACAACTCATGAACAAAGACCGAGATGCATGACTACAAATCGACAATTTTGGATGGACTATGGGTTTACTATCAATTTGAGATAATGGTCTATAGATGGAGTATATGGAACTCCTATTAAGCAAGGAATGTTTGGGCATCCTCTTTTTCAGAGTTGTGGGGATGTGAGATATATCCCTTATTGGAAATATTGCCTATTCTTTTATATGTAGATGCTTCATAAACTAGACAAAAACTATGACAAGGCTAGGCCTCAAGGAATGGTTGAACGATGTGGATGCTTCCAAGTCTTTCACATCTGAAGGCATTCTCACCTAGCAATGATAGTGGCGCTGGCTAGGAATGGTTGGCATGGTAATATTTTATTATTATTTAATATTTATTTATTATTTTAAAAAAATAAATCTAAAATTCTTCTTAATCAAGAACAATCAAGTACATTTTGGGTAAACATGGATTGCAAGAATCATAAAATGTGGACTCTTTGAGTTTGAGGTTGAGGGTGATATGCTTAATAAACTACACAAAAACTGTGACAAGGTTAGGATTCAAGGAATGCTTGAGCGACCTACATGATTCAAAGTTTTCATATATGGAGGCGTTCCCCTTGTCAAGGATAGCGGTGCTAGCTACGAGTGGTTCTCATGGTAAGATATTTTAAATTTGAAACTTTTCCTAATCAGCAACAATCAAGTAATTTTTTGGGTAAACATGCACAACCAGAATCATAAATGTGGAGTATTTGAGTTTGGGGTTGAGGATGATATGCTGGCACTCCTTTGCCTAGGCTGTATAATGTTGAAAATAGTGTAACTAGGTTCGTTCATCATTATGTCAAATAATGTAACAATGCAATTTTTGTATTATTACTTGAGCATGGGTTTCATGCTCAAGAAATGTTTATTTTTAATTTTAAAAGACAACCATGAGATGTTACACTTGTAAAGTCAATACTTGTCAAAGAGTCCTTCCAGATCATCAAATGAAAACAACTAGAATGTACCCACATAATTCATGCCCATCGAAATCAAAGGATATGGTATCCTCTTGTAATGCCGGCCTAATGAAAGGGACCACATTGGCTTGAAGTAGGGTATACAACACTATAAATAGGCAATGTTGTTCTTACTTTGAAATACAAGTGACACACCATCATTCTCGCAGCAAGGACGAAGAAAGACGAGACAAAGGAGGAGAGCCGCAGTAGAGGAAGTTTGTTCCCTCACCCGAGATCATCTTCCGATCTTTTCACACGTGCGGAGGTCTGTTCTTGTGCTAGGGCATCATTGCGAAGGTGTATTGTTTGGGTTTACATGATAGATCTAGCCTCAATCTATGAGGCAGATCCAATCTCTTGAAGATCGAAGTATTGGAAGGGCTAGAAGAGCCTCTATCACCCTTGCATGTGCCTCCATAATTTGAAGATGACTGTAATATTTTCGCTGCTCCTAGACAATACATATTTTGGCATATAATGAAGTGAATCAAGCTCAACTTAAGGCGTTGCTTCATGGGTGTCTAATTTGCATGGAAAGCGAAGCTCGAAGGAGTCTAAAGGAAGCTGATCTTGACATCTTTTGTTGACTGTCATCACTTTGGTATGACTCTACTATACAGTTCAAAATTGCAGAAGGAGATTCAGTGTTTGGGTACATTTCACTAGGTTTGTCATTTTCATGTTGAAGGCTATCTTGTGTCTTTTGTAAGGTTCTTGGAATTCGTCAATAAAGATTCTATAAGAAAGAGTTCAAGGGTTTTTCCTCTCAAGTTTTGGAGGCGTTTTTGCCTTGGCTTGGTGCCAATATCTTGTGTACTCGTGCATGATTGATCTTCTTGTTTTGATAGCTGGTTGATGATAACAATACATGTTAATAATATCAATCAAATTTGAAGAAAATAATATCTCAAGCAGTTATCATAAGAGAAATAGAATAATTGTATTGCCCTTAATTTCTCAACATATAATTGTAGGGTGGTTGATTGGTTTGTATGCCTTGATGTATTTTTTGTGCAGTGAAGTAATTTAAGATGCATTCGTTCTGCCATCCACTTGGGTTCAATTCCAAGGGACATGTTTGGCCTGCTATGATCAATGTTATCAGAACTTGATCGATTATTGAATTGGTAACCCCTTAGATTGAGAACGGGTCATAACGGTAAAAAACTAGACAAAAAAACTATTCAACCAAAAACACATAAAATATTCAAAATTTAAAGAAAACCACATATATTCAGGTGCATCCATATGAATCCAAACCATTTATACAGATATAAGCAAAAGTTCTCATTTATAGAGCATGTAAGGGTGCACATAACCAAAATAACACCAAGTGCAATACATATTTGAACCAAAAATACATAAAAAAACAAGACCTAGATGTCCTCTAGCATAAAAAAAAATCATTCTACAACACCTACATATCATCAAAATCTTTGCCAATATTGGGATCTTCGTCAATATTATCACCCTCTAAGCATTAAAATAAGATAAAAAATGCTTAGCATGTCAATTCAAGATTTTGTTTGAGTGAGGGCACATTTTAGTAGGATCATGATAGAAGAGTCCAACAATCAATGCCACTAACATCAAGGTACATAGAGGAATTGGTGCTATTGTTTAAATGCTAGTTTGATACCCTCATATATGACAAAATCCAATGGAAACATTACAACCCCACCAATCTTGAAATCCTAAAAAACTGTTAAGTCTGCTGGATTTTGAGTCAGATCTAAAATTCTACTTTCTTCACATGAAATCCAATGAGGTCAGAACCACTCTCAAACACCCTAAGTCATTTCATGGTAATGTTAACAATTTAAGTAAAAGGATGAAAATGAAAGATAAAGGAGAATGTCACTTTTACTTTTAAGAATTTAACACTACCATGAATTGCATAGCAATAGTAGGGCCATAGGATTGAACATTAGGCACCTATTGTGGGCTATTGCCCAACTAAGATACAAATTAATAGAAAAAGAGCAAAACATGCCTCAATAGTTGCGTTCTTTGCGACTTTACTGAATCAGCCAACAACAGTTCAAGTCACCAGTCTGAACCGGTTTTTGCCTCAAAACAATCGGGCCGTCCGGTTCTGAACGGTTCGATCTGGACCTGATAACAATAGTTGTGATAAGGCTCGAAGAGTAGGCCACCCCTAGGATAGACCCTGTTGTCACCTCGCTTGCACACCCAGGTCAATGTGAGAAAAATCGTCAACCCCACAAGGTTTGTTCTTGGTGGAAAACTTAGAGAAGGCACTGTTACCTAATCCTAAATCTCTTCGTCAAAGCTCTCTCCTAGTTAATCTAAGGGGGCGGTCTCTAAGATGATTACTGAAGTGAAATTTGATGATGTAGGAGACTAAGGTTAAGGGAACCACTTCTCAAAGGTAACCTGATTTAAAGTTTAACAAGTGTATAAATGTATGAGCAATATGAAAGATATATTCAATGATGATCCATACGACATTCAAGAATAAAGAGTATAAACCAATAATTGCTCAAATAAAATAACAAGTACTTGAACAATGAAACTGAAAGCTCAAGTTACAATGACAAGTATCCTTGCAAAACCAATGTTAGATCAAGATATGAAATATGAGCAACACGAAATATAAGTTGCAAAGTAGATAGAACTTGCACTTGTAAAGGAAATGCTCAACTAGAAATGGACATTGACATCATATAACCATGAGCAAGTGGATTTTAAAATGACAAGTTCAATAAATATGCGACAATATTGCAAGTAAAATGGAAAATGCTCACAAAACCACTTGATGACGTTAAAACTAAACTAAGTGAAATGCAATTATCTTGGCTAATTTTAAATGCCTAATTTGTTGAGAAATCTAGTGGGAAACTATATTAGGTTATTTCTCTTCATGGATAACTGCTTGTGATATATTTTTACTCAACTTGATTAGCTTCTTCTTTCACATGTTTCCTATTAGTGTTCTCTTCATCAAACAACTATCAAACCATAAAGAAAAATAAAATAGAAGGAGTCAGGACACAAAATACAGGGGATCAAACATGGCCAAAACCTCTTCAACTGAGAGGAAAACTCACAAGAATTCTTCTCTTCTTATAGACCTTCAATTGATGAATTCCAAGACCTATGACCATTGAGCAAGACCGTTGACCTCCCAACGGATTCTTTTGCAACTGCGACCTGTCCAGCAAATTCTTCTGCAACTTCGACCTACCTAGTAAATTTTTCTGCAACTTCGACCTACCTAGCAAATTCTTCTGCAACTTCAACTTGCCCAGCAAATCCTTCTGCAGAAACCCTAGTCCTTACACACGTGGTACATTCTTCTCCTTTCCTCTTCACTTGAGTTGATTCTCTCTCCTAGAGAACTCAACTTGCATGGTGTACTTCTTGATGCCCTAACTCGACTTCTGCAACTCCTCCTTTATTGCAACAATAGAAGCCCTAGTTCCTTCACATGTGTGGAGAGTAATAGCCCAAAACGAATCCAAAAATCTCACTTTTCTTTTCTTTTCTTCATCCTTCCTTTCTTTGCACTTCTTTTTCTTTCTTGATCGAACTTGAGAGAATTGAGTGTCTATCCAAAGTGAGGTCGAAGTCTCTCTTATATATAGGCTTTCCATTAGGTTGAATTGCACGTCTTAGGGCGACTTGATCTTTGCAACATGATGAGGTCTTGAAGGGTCTTTTGACTCAAATAATTTATTCTTTACAAAATGTAACATGCCCAAATGGGTCTTAATACATGACTATGACTCAATTTACTTGTAGACTACATAACAAGCCCTAGAAGCACTCAATGGGTGCTTGTCCAAAAAATAATTTTAGGACAATAATAAATTTATTTTTCTCATTACATTAAATATATAAAATCATGATTACGTAATTCATTATGAAGACCAAACCTAGTTACATATTTCAACAGTCCCTCTTAACTAGGGAGGTATCCATAATCCGTACAAGGTACTTGGACATTCTCAATTTGAAGAATTTTCATAAGAAGAGTCAGATTGGTAAGCCATCTATTTGGATTATATCAACCAACATTGTCACATAGCAAGGCCTTCTCTAACAACTCTATATCTCTACAAGATCAGAGCACAATGATGGCGAGACCAATGAATGACAAACACCATCATCATTGTCTCTCAAGGCACATACCCCACCAGGGTCTTCACAGAGTATGTCCTATTAAGACTATTCTTATCTTGGATTCCCAATCCTCTTCAACTACTCTTATCTTGGATGCCCTACGACATCCTTAAAGAGTATCAGATGCTAGATGCTTACCAATCCTTCATTCTTTCTTCACAATATGAAGACAAGAATGTTGCATCTCTCTCCCCCTTTCACCTAGGGAGGATATACCCATTCCTATAAAGGAATGTTCCGATTCCTATAAAAGGAATGTACCCAAGCTCCCTCTTATCCGGGTACTTGTCCAAGCTCCCTCTTAACTAGGGACTTGCTTCCAACAACTTTCTGTTATAGGTGGAGATAATTGGACTCTCAACTACTTGTGGGGATCCTTCTTTTGATGTCATGAAGTTCATCCATTTGCATAATGGAGCCTTCATTAGTCATAGGGTATCGAGCATCGATCACTTTCCTTCACTAGCTACATCAGTCATGTCATCCTTCTCTTCATTGGAAAGTGATCTTCTAGTCCATATCTGGCTTTTCTTTATACAACTACCTCCTCCAAGTCATGTTTACTTTAGGATGTTCCATCCAACCACATGAGTGTTAGTTGTAAGTGACATTTACAACCCTCTTTTCGGTAGCCTTGTATCATCCCCCATCCAGATGTTGTTCAAAAATGAAAAATGAACATTAAATCAAAATTACCTTTTGTGATGGCTTTTCATCATGACATCTTGCTTGCTTGCAACATTAACATGCTGCACATTCATAAGTACATCTCCAAGACTTCATATGTCAAGGGTCTCCTTTCTTTACATACCTTATCATGATCTTCTTCTCTATGGAGATGTCATGATCAATTCTTCTAGTCATCAGATGTTGACTTCCCTTTTTTTACATGACCATAATTGCATCTTTCACTATCTCTTCTTTCTTTCTTCACATATTGCTCCCCAGGAACTTTCATCCATAGTTCCTTTATCTTTGTCAACCACCTCATATTCCATATGCGGACATATTATGTTGATTTCATGTTGTCAATATGTGAACCATGCCTTCATGCATTTTTCAAAGGAAGAGATCCTTGATCATGCTCACAAGGTGGAGCATTTACCCATGCTGTTAGCAACTATATGTTGACATGACTCAATCTATCTAATATATACATACCTCTTTTCTCCTTTTGGTCATCTAGATTTCCTTCGACAACTTCCTTTCCTTGATTGAGAGTACTTCAATCATCTTGACCTTGTTGAGATCTAGGGCAAAGAGATGAGGAGATTTCTCTAGCGATGATAACTACTTGTGAAGGCTTTTTACTTTTCCTTTTAGGTTCTTCCTTTTTTGATTATTATTATGTGTTCTTCTTCATCAAATAATTTTAAAATCATAAAGAACAATGAGACAAAGGACACATGATGTAGGCTATTAACCTAGGCCAAAACCTCTCCAATTTTGAGAGGAAAACCCACAGAATTCTTCTTCTTATAGATTCTTCAATTGATGAATTTCAAGACCAAGACCCTTGACTAACAACCCCCCCAAGACCAAGTCAACCGTTGCTTGAAGATACTGCAACTTCTCCTTCTTTTCTCACCCTCGATCCTGCAACTCAAGTCTGAAGTTTTCAGCCTCTCTTTCTGCAAATTTTGGGCTACCTAAAAGTGACTGCAATTTCCCATGTGTAACCGAATTAGGGCTACTTAAGCCCTCCTCCTCCTTTGCTTGACTTAGGGCTAACTTCCTCATGAATTTGGCCTTGAATATAGGTCTCTTTCTTGCCTTGATTCAACCCTCTTGTGATGACTGTAATTCGAGCTTACAACAAAGATACAAACCCTAATCTCCTTGCACGTGTGAGCAGAAAGTGACCCAAAAACAAATCTGCAATTGCTTTGCTCTTCCTTTGACCTTGATCTTCTCTGCTTTGCTTGGATGTGAGGCTTCTTCTTCGTCCTTTTTATTGAACTTGTTGTGTATGTGATGATCTCCCTCGAGTACCCTATATATATAGGCTTCGCCCTATGCTTGTAGGCCGACTTGACTTGATCCTAGGCTGACATGTCATCTTGGTGTAGGCTTATTGCTTCATTTGAAGGCTGACTTGCTTGTAGCACTTGGACTTGGTTTTGGAGGGTCTGTCTTTTGACTCTTACAATGACTCAGATAAAAATGTAACATGCCCAAGAAGGGTCTCTCATACATGAGAAAGACTCAATTGACTTTATGACTTAATGACCAATCCTAATAGCTCACAATGTGAGCTTGATCTATATAAAATAAAATTCCCTGAGCATGAAACTCACGACTCAAGCATAGAAATAATTTCATTTTTCTTCTTTACATCAGTTACATAAAATCATGATTACATATGTCATTATGAAGACCAAACTTAGTTACATATTCCAACACTCCGTCTTAACTAGGGAGGTATTCATAATCCATACACGGTAATTGGACATTCTCAATCTGAAGAATTCTCATAAGAAGAGTCAGATTGGTAACCCATCTGTATAGCACCATATCGTCCAACATTGTCACATAGTAAGGCCTTGACTAACAACTCTATCTCCCCACAAGATCAGAGCACAATGCTGGCGAGACCAATGATTTATAAACACCCTCATCATTGTCTCTCTTGGAACATACCCCACCCGGTTCTCTCAGAGTATGTTCCACCAGGGCTATTCTTATCTTGGATTCCCAGTCCTCAAAGAATATTGGTCCTTTACTACTACTCTTATCTTGGATGCCCTACCACATCCTCAAAGAGTATCAGATGCTATATGCTTACCCAATCCTCCATTATTTTCTTCCCAAGTGAAGACAAGAATGATGTGTCTATCTCTTCCTCTCAATCAGGGAGGATATTCCCATTCCAACGAAGGAATGTACCCGAGCTCCCTCTTAACTAGGGACTTGACCAAGGTCCCTCTTGACCAGGGACTTGCCTCCAACATGGGACAACCAACTGCTTGTAGGACTTTCTCTTTCGATGTCATGAATTTCTTCTTTGATATGGAGCCTACATCTTTTGGGACTTCGTCGTAGGGCACAAACCATCCATCACTTTCATTCATGAATCTTGTCAGTCATGTCATCCTTCTTTTCATCGGAAAGTGATCCATTAGTCCATAACGAACATTCCTTCATGCCTTGCTAACTTCTTCATGTCATGTTTCCTTCAGGATCTTTCATCCTACCACATGAGCATTAGTTGTAGAAGACATCTATAACTCTTCCCTTAACAGCTTTGCATTAGCCCATCCATATATTGTTCAAAAATAGAAAATGAGTATTGAATCAAGATTACCTTTGTGATGGTCTTTCATCATGACATCTCCTTGCTTGCATCAACATCCTGCATACATATTGAAATTTGACACATCTCCAAAAGATATATAATGTCAAGGGTCTTTTCTTTTTTTCATCAGGATCTTTATATCTTTCCCATGGAGATATCATAGTCAAAAGTATTAGTCCTTGGATGTTGATTACCTTTTCCATAGTCACATTTTTCATGTCCCTTCTTTTCTTTATTCACT
This sequence comes from Pinus taeda, assembly GCA_000404065.3. Lineage (NCBI taxonomy): Eukaryota > Viridiplantae > Streptophyta > Pinopsida > Pinales > Pinaceae > Pinus > Pinus taeda. Next base: position 33,437 of record APFE031250081.1, read on the forward strand.
TATTTCTTTCCATTCATTGTCAAGCACCTCAAATTCCATATGAGGACATATTATGTTGATTTCATCTAGTCAAAGAGTGAACCATGCCTTTATGCATCCTTCTAAAGGGGGAGATCCTTTCTTTTGATCATTCTCTTGAGGTAGAGCATTCTTTCATGTTATCTGCAACTTTATGACATGACTTATTTTTATCAAATACAAGCATGCATACCTCATTTTCTTCCTTTAGGTCATCTAGACTTCTTTCAACAACTTCCTTGATTGAAAGAGCTTCAATCACGTTGACCTGCTTTGCTTCTTATGACATCATACCATTATTCCATGAATCCCATACGAGGTGGAATTGTCGTCGAGACACTTGCTTCTTCCAATAGGTGAACCTTCCAATGAATATTCCAACGCAGGATCTTGATCATCCTTGTCTAGAAAATGCTCCTCTTGAACGATGTATGATGAGCTTTATACTAGATGACTTTCTTTTTCTCATAAGTACTACTTATGCTTCTAATGAGGTTACCAAGAGGTACATCCTTCTATAGGTGACTGCCATAGACTTCTATTTCAGCTATCTTTCATGCTTTTCTAATATGATGCCATGAGCTCTTGCTTTCAATCAAATGCTTTTATGATGCCATGATGCATCTTATCATGCTTCTTAGTGATTCCTACCATGATATCTATATTTTACAATAGAAAAACTTGAAAACAAAAACTTGAAAAGAACTAGGTGAGGAAGACTATCTCAATCATAGTACAGATCTTTTACTTCCTCTTTCTTGGATTTCTTCTTTTCAGCGTCCTCCACTTTTTCAGTGATATGGGCTTCTTCCCCTCCTCTGTTGTTGTTGCCCTTCTTGAGCTTAGGATGATCTCTCTTGTAGTGCCCATATTCTTGACATCCATAGTATTGAAACTTTGCCATATTCTTCTTCTTTTTTCGAGGCCAAATTTCCCAAACTTGCCTTTCTTCTTTGCCGTGGCAGCATATGCTTGAGTTTGCTCGCTTGATCCTACATCAATTTTCCCTTGAACCTAGTTTCTTCAATTTTGCATAGCGACCACAGATCATTGAATGGAGTAGCTTCCTTCTTCCCATAGATGCTTGATGTGAAGTTGCCTCATTCTTCTGGTAATGCATTGAGCACTATGGTAGTCATCTCCTTGTCGGACATTATTTCTCCCAACTCTTGTAGTTGGTCCCTTATTTCAAACACACTCATAAAGTATGAGACTATTCCCTCTTCTTTTGATATCTTCATCTTGTAGAGTTCTTGCCTTAACGAAATTAATTCTCCTGCAGGGCTTACGAAGAATAATTCTACAAGTTTGTCATATATCTCTTTTAATGTTTCTAATGTAGATACATAGGGAATGAGGGGGTCCTTAATGGATTCTATGAGAATCCTTTGATCCTTTACTTCCCCTTTCATATACCTTGCAAGTGCTTGAGCATCTTCCTTTGGAGGTTTAGTGATTGAGCCCTTAACGTGATCAACTACTTCATTTTCTATGAGAATTAAATCAATCCTCTTCTTCCATGCAAGAGAGTTTGTAGACCCAACCAACTTGTTGCTCTCCTTGCAAAAAGACATTTTGATAGGTTCAGATGTGGACATAAAAATACTTACTTGAGAGGATCTTCAATTTGCTGCCTTCTTGGATTTGATGATGAAATGCTTTTTAGAATATTTGTTTCTTCAAAAGTGATTCTTGATTCCAAAGAGAGGGAGATCACCTTGAGTCTTTTCATGTTGTCAAGAACTCCCTTCTTGCTTTCCTTGGATAAGTAGACTTCAAGATGCTTTGATTTGTAGATTTCTTCAATTTGAGTGGAGGAGGGTCTTTTGAGGTTACCTTCCTTGTGATGATGATTTGAGCGAGGATCTCAAGAATGCTTTAAATGTGGATTTTTTCTTTGATCAATCTAGGGTTTTGACACTTCCTTTAAGATGATGATGTAGTCCTTGTCTTCAAAATGCCTTGGAGATGAGAGGATCTTCTTGATTCTTTGATGCCCTTGATATCCTTCTAGAACTTTGGTCCTTGAGTGCTTGAGTGTCTCTTATTGAACTGCCCTTCCTTGACTTGTCGCCTTAGCTCTGACACAATGTTGAGAAATCTAGGGCAGAGAGATGAGGATATTTCTCTAGTGATGATAACTGCTTGTGAAGACTTTTTACTTTTCTTATTAGGTTCTTTTTTTGATTATTATTATGTGTTCTTCTTCATCAAATAACTATCAAATCATAAAGAACAATGAGACAAAGGACTCATGATCATGCTATCATCCAAGGCCAAAATTTCTCCAATTTTGAGAGTAAAAGCCATTGAATTCCTCTTCTTATAGAATTTTCAATTGATGAATTCCAAGACCAAGACCCTTGACTAACAACCCCTCCAAGGCCAAGTTAACCCTTGCTTGAAGATGCTGCAACTTCTCCTTCTTTTCTCACCCTCGATCTTGCAACTCAAGTCTGAAGTTTTCAGCTTTTCTTTTTGCAAATTTTCGGCTCCTTGAAAGTGATTGCAATTTCCCATGTGTGACCGAATTAGGGCTAGCTTCCTTGTGAATTCGGCCTTGAATATAGGTCTCTTTCTTGCCTGGATTCGACCCTCTTGTGATGATTGTAATTCGAGCTTACAACAGAGATACAAAGCCTAATCTCCTTGCACGCGTGAATAGAAAGTGACCCAAAAACATATATGCAATTGCTTCACTCTTCCTTCAACCTTGATCTTCTCTTTGCTTGGATGTGAGGCTTCTTCTTTGTCCTTTTTATCGAACTTGTTGTGTGTGTGATGATCTCCCTTGAATGAGGTCGAGTACCCTATATATAGGCTTCTCCCTATGCTTGTAGGTCAACTTGACTTGATCCTAGGCCGACATGTCATCTTGGTGTAGGCTTATTGCTTCATTTGAAGGCCAACTTGCTTGTAGCACTTGGACTTGGACTTGGAGGGTCTTTTGACTCTTTCAATGACTTAGATAAAAATGTAACATGCCCAAGAAGGATCTCTCATACATGACAAAGACTCAATTGACTTTATGACTTAATGACCAATCCTAATAGCTCACAATGGTAGCTTGATCTATATAAATTAAAATTCCTTGGTCATGAAACCCATGACTCAAGCATGTAAATAATTTCATTTTTCTTCTTTACATCAATTACATAAAATCATGATTACATATGTCATTATGAAGACTGAATTTAGTTACATATTCCAACAGACTTGCAACACTTTTCTGTCACCATACCATCATTCTTCTAAACAATGGATCCCACACAAGGTGGAATGATCAGTGAGATACTTGCTTCTTCCAAGTAGAGATGAACCTTCTAATGAAGATTCCACCGGAGGATCTAGATTATCCTCATCCGACAGAAGCTCCTTTCTCATTGATATATGTACTATGATGAATTCCTTCTATCATTCCAAATGACTTTCTTTCAACCATATGTACTATATATGCTTTCAACGAGGTTACCAAGAGCTACTGCCTTTATATGATGACTACTATATCCATGTAGACTTCTATTTCAGCTTATTCTTTCAAGCTTCTCTAATGATGTCATGAGCTCTTGCTTCCATGCTATGCTTCTAATATGATACCATCTTCTACTATGATGCATCCTATCATACCTACAATGCTTCTTGCCATGATAGCAATATTTGCAAAAAATTGCAAAGGAGCTTAATGAAGGAGATTATCCCAGTCATAGTAGAGATCTCTCACTTCCTCCTTTGATTTCTTATTTTCAAGTTCTTCCACTTCTTTGGTTATATGGGCTTCTTCTCTTACTCTTTTGTTGTTGTCCTTCTTGAGGTTAGGACAATTTCTCTTATAGTGCTCATATTCATGACAACCATAGCATTGGATCTTTGACATATCCTTCTTGTTCTTTTTCTAAGGACCAAACCTTCCAAATTTTCCTTTCCTCCTAGCCATGGAAGCGAATGCTTGAACTTGCTCATTTGATCCTACATCGCTCTTTGCCTTCAACTTTGTTTCTTCAATCGTACACAATGACCAAAGTTCACTGAATGGGGTAGCTTCCTTCTTTCCATGGATGCTTGATGTAAAGTTGTCCCATTCCTCTGGTAGTGCATTGAGCAGTATGGTGGTCATTTCTTTATCAAACATTATTTCTCCCACTTCTTGTAGTTGGTCTCTTATTTCTAATACCCTCATAACATATGAGGCTATTCCATCTTCCTTTGAGATCTTCATTTTGTATAGCTCGTTTCTTAAAGATATCACTTCTCGAGTAGTACTTACGGAGAACAATTCTACTAGCTTCTCATATATTTCTTTTGATGTCCCCAATTTTGCAACACATGGTATGAGGGGATCCTTTGAGCCCTAATTTCGCCTTTCATATACTTGGCTAGGTCTTGAGCTTCTTCTTTTAGAGGTTTAGTGATTGGGCCTTTAACATGTTCAACGACTTCATTTTCTATGAGGATCAAATCTATCCTCTTCTTCCATGCGAGAAAGTTTGATGACCCAACCAATTTGTTGCTTTCCTTGCAAAATGAAGTCATTTTGATAGAATTCAGACAATATATATATAATAATATATATATAATAATTACTTGTGAAGATACTTCTTGATGACAATATCTTCAACTTGGTGCCTTCTTGATTTTGATGATGGTGTTGATAATAGTAGATGTCTTCCTTCAAAAGTGATCCTTCAAAGAGAGGGAGATCACCTTGATTCCTTGATGATGAAAATGCCTCTTCTTGCTTCCCTTAGATGTATAGACTTCAAGACGCTTCAATGAGTAGTCCTTCTTTAAGTGGAGGTAGGGTCCTATAGATCTTTTCTTTAGGAATTCTTCAAGTGTATAACCCTTCTCTAGATGAGTTAGGGTTTTGAGGTCTTCTTTCTTTGAGATGTGGTGATCCTTGAGATGAATGGTCCTTCTTGATGATTGATGCTTTTGATGATCTTCTAGTGCTTCGGACCTTGAGTGTCCTTCTTTAAGCTGCCTTTCCTTGTCTTGTCACCTTAGCTTTGATACCATGTTGAGATATCTAGTGGGCAGCTATATTAGGTGATTTCTCTTCTTTGTTAACTGCTTGTGGTACATTTTTACTCAACTTGATTAGCTTCTTCTTTCACTTGTTTATTATTAGTGTTCTCTTCATCAAGCAACTACCAAACCATAAAGAAAAATAAGACAGGAAGACACAAAATATAGGCAATCAACGAGGGCCAAAACCCCTCCAACTTAGAGGAAAACCCATAAGAATCCTTATCTTCTTATAGACCTTCAATTGACGAATTCCAAGACTTATGACCCTTGACCAAGGCCCTCCAAGACCAAGTCAAACCTTTCTTTCTTTCCAACGACTTTTGCGATTTTGATCCTTAGTAGATTCTTCTGCAACTTCGACATCCCAATAGATTTTTCTGCAACTTCAAAATATAGGCAATCATCGAGGGCCAAAAACTCTCCAACTTAGAGGAAAACCCACAAGAATTCTTCTCTTCGTATAGACCTTCAATTGACGAATTCCAAGACCTATGACCTTGATCAATGCCCTCTAAGACCAAGTCAAATCTTTCTTGCTTTCCAGCAACTTCTGCGATTTCGATCCTCAGTGGATTCTTCTACAACTTTGACATCCCAACAAATTCTTCAGCAACTTCGACTTGCCCAACAAATTCTTCTACAACTTCGATCTGCCCAACAAATCCTTCTATAGAAACCCTAGCCCTTGCATGCATGGTAAATTCTTCTCCTTTCCTCTTTGTTTGAGTTGATTCTCTCTCCTAGAGAACTCGACTTGCAAGGTGTACTTCTCGATGCCCTAACTCAACTTTTGTAACTCGGCCTTTACTGTTGCAATAGAAGCCCTAGCTCCTTTGCACATGTGGAGAGTAATAGCCCAAAACAAATCCATAAATCTTGCCTTTCTTTTCTTTTCTTAGTCCTTCCTTTCTTCGCACTTCTTTCTCTTTCTTTATTGAACTTGAGAGATTTTAGTGTCTATCCAAAGTGAGGTCGAAGTCTCTCTTATATATAGGCTTTTGTCTAGGTCTATGTTGCAGGAAACGTAGGGCAGGAGGGCGTTTCTGTACGGAAAGAAGTACGAAATGTTGAAACGCGTGTGGTACGGCCGTGAAACGCGTTCAGGCCGTACTGCCACGTTTCACGAAACTGAAACGTGGCCAGTACGACTGGAAACGCGTTTCACGGCTGTACGACTCACATTTCAGCATTTTACTTGTGTTTTTTAATTTATTTTTAGGTTATCCTAGCGACTTCTAGTTGCTTCTAGATGCCTGTCTAAAGTTATAAAAGTGAACTTTTTCCCTAGTGTTGATATGCAGTTCATCAAGAAGTTTGAGGCATATGCAGTTCATGGTAATGTTAAATTCTTAAAGTAAAAGTGATATTCTCCTTTATTTTTCATTTTCATCCTTTTATTTAAATTTTTAACATTAAAATGAAATGACTCAGGATGTTTGAGAGTGGTTTCGCCCTCATTGGATTTCATATGGAGAAAGTAGAATTTTAGATCTCACTCAAAATCCAGCAGACTTATTTGTTTTTTAGGATTTCAGGATTGGAGGGATTGCAATGTTTCCATTGGATTTTATCATGTACTAGGGTATGGAACTTGTATTTAATCAAGAGAACCAAGCCCTCTATGCAGGGGAAACTCCCAATAATCAAGATCATGTAGGGTACTAGGGTATGAAACGTGTATTTAATCAAGAGCACTGTAGAAACCTGAAACCAGAATTTAGAAACTGAAATACAGACAGCAAAAAAAAAATTAAATTGTACTTACCTCAATTGCGGCTGATGATTCTGCTGCTGAACTGGTACTTCTTCGATCAAATTTCGAGATGGCCAATACCACCCGACCTGATAGAGCAACCTGGTTGCCCGATCCAGAGACGCTCTCCACAGAGGCTCTCTGTCCCTCCGTGCCCAGAACTCAGATCACTTAAGGCTCTTCTGTAAAATCTCTTCTTCGATTTTCTGCTAATGAGTTTTTCGTTCCTCTGCCCCCCTTCCTCCCGGGTCAGCCTCCTGCTATATATCCCCCCCCTGCCTGGCGGTGGCCGCCCTCCCACTTGCAGCCATCGCCTCTCAGCATTGAAGGCTCTGCGATCTTTTGTCTTTAATTTCCAGTAGGTAGTCTTTAATAGTTTTAGATATTTAGGTATGATCGATGCCCAGCCTTTATGCTGGTGATTATAGTTTTTACATGGTCATGTTAAAATATATGTTATGGTATTTTAATGTTTATATAAAATATGTTATAAGGTTTAATGTTATATATATATACTTTAATGTTATATAAAATATGTTA
>APFE031250081.1:48539-85519 GCA_000404065.3 Pinus taeda
CTCAAGGCACTTCACTGGATACAAGGAAGCCCTCTTTAATATGATAGAAAATGAGACAAACTTGGAGATCATCCTTGGAGACAATGCAACCTATCCTGTGAAGGGAGTAGGGAATGCTACCCTTCAATTGAATCAAGGTAACACTATTCATTTGCAAGAAGTACTATATGTACTCGATCTCAAGAAGAACCTGGTGTCCATTTCAGCAATGGAAGATAAAGGATTCAACGTGGCTTTTATCTATGGAAAGGTACGTGTTTGGAAAAAAAATTTCAAGGATGCTTTTACTCTTGGGTTCAGGGTTGACAATTTGTATCAAGTTGGAGGAAGTCCATTGGAAGCCATGTCTTGCGACACATCTCTACAATCTGAGCTATGGCACCGAAGGTTCGCCCATCTTCATTATAAGGCCCTACCCGATGTGAGACAGATGGTGACAGGTATGCCCGAGTTCTAAGTAGAGCATGAAGGTGTATGTCCGGGATGTGTCGAAGGAAAACTTACAAGGGGACCATTCCCCTCAAATAATAGCAAGATCACAGACATATTGCAATTGATCCACTCCGACATATCTGGTATGATGCCCGTAAACTCCTTGGGAGGATACTTATATTATCTCACCTTTGTGGATGATTATTCTCGCAAGACCTGGATCTACTTCTTGTAGGAGGATGAAGTGTTCACCTGGTTCTGACATTTCAAAGCCTTGATTGAAAACCAACACGGGAAGAAAATCAAGATATTGAGGAGTGATAATGGGACCGAGTATGAATCCAATGAATTCCAAGATTATTGCAGAGAAGTTGGCATTAAGAAGGAGACTACAACGCCATGCACTCCCGAGCAGAATGGTGTGGCTGAAAGGAAGAATCACTCTATTGTAGAAGCTGTCCGTGCCATGCTTCATGATCAAGGCCTTCCGAAGTTTCTATGGGGTGAAGCTGCAAATACCGCCATGTATGTTCAATACCGATGCCCTCATCAAGGATTGGACTCCAAGACTCCTAAAGAAATTTTCACTGGTAAGAAACCCGATGTCTTTCATTTTAGAATTTTTGGAAGCCCCATATATTTTCATGTGTCAAAAGAGAAAAGAAGCGAATTGCGTGCATCTAGGAAGAAAGGAATCTTTGTGGGCTATAATGAAAATTCTAAGGGATATAGAATTTATGTGGCTGGTCAAAAGGAAGTTGAGATAAGTCATGATGTCACCTTTGACGAAGATATGGCCCTCAGGAAGATCGACGACCTTCCTTTCCTAAGGAAGGACAAGGAAGCTGACACAGGAAATTAGGGTGAAAAGGAGGACGAAATGATGCCTGATGTTGATGAACCTATGGATCCTATTGATCCACTCCCTCATGAGCCTTCCTCCTCCAAGAGGAGACCCTCATGGCTTTGGGAGACTCTCGAAGATGCTGAGAGGCACATTGCACCAAGGGTGACTTTCCGTGAAAGCAAGAAGATAAACAGGTACCAAGGATATTTGACCGCCATGAGCACTATCATTCAAAATGAGCCTTCATCATTCGAAGAAGTCGCGAAGCAACAAGTATGGAAGGATGCTATGAATGAAGAATATGAGTCAATTATGAAGAATGATGTCTAGGATGTGGTCCCTAGACCCTAGGACAAATCGATTGTCACTTCTATACAAAATCAAGCATGGAGCTGATGGAAGTGCAGAAAAGTTCAAGCCTCGCTTTGTTGCTCGAGGGTTCTCTCAAAAAAGGTGTAAATTACGATGATATATTTGCACTTGTTTCCCGATACACTACTATCCACTCGATCATAGCCCTTGCTACCTCACAAAGATGGAACCTACATCAAATGGATGTCAAGACCTCCTTGCATGGTTCAATCAAAGAGGAAGTCTATGTGGAACAACCCGAGGGGTTTGAAGTTCATGATCAGGAATCTCATGTATGCAGGTTGAAGAAAGCTCTCTATGGATTGAAGCAAGCACCCCAAGCTTGGTATGAGATGATCGATAGCTATCTGATGAAGCTGGGATTCACCAGAAGTGATGCTGATCTGAACCTTTACTTTAAGGTTGAAAATGATAAACCTCGCATTCTGGTACTTTATGTGGACGACCTCTTTCTGACAGGTGCAGATCCTCTCATTCACAAATATAAGAGGAAGTTGGCTTCTGAATTTGAGATGAAATACCTAGGATCGATGCACTATTTGCTAGGGTTGGAGGTCTGGGAAAAGCCAAGTGAAATTTTCCTCTCTCAAGGAACATTTGTTGTGAAGATATTGGAAAGATTTGGGATGGTGGACTACACGCCTATAACTACTCCAATGGAACTTAACTTTAAGAAGTTATGTAGTAGTGCTACTGGACCTGAATTGGGAAATGCTTCTGAGTATCGTCAATTCATAGGAGCACTAATGTTCTTGGTGAACTTCCGTCTAGACATATGTTTTGCAGTTAACACATTGAGCCAATACATGGTTGAGCCTCATCATATACATTGGATTGCCGCTAAGAATTTTTTGAGATATCTTCGGGGCACAATCACTCATGGATTGAGATACACAGCCAGAAATATGAGGCTACATGGTTATTCTGATGTTGATTGGGCTGACAAGGTGGTGAATCGCAAAAGCACTTCTGGATGCTGTTTTTCTTTGGGTTCTGCTTTGATATCCTGGATGAGCAGGAAGCAGAAATCGGTTGCCTTGAGCACTACCAAGGCCGAATACATAGCTGCTAGTATGGCCTCTTGTGAAGCTGTCTGGTTGAGGAAGCTCTTCAGTGAGATGTTTGGACATGCGCTGGATACCACTGTGATCTTCTGCGACAACCAGAGTGGGATTTGATTATTAGAGAATCCTATGTTTCATGATCGCTCCAAGCATATAGATATCAGATACCACTTTAACCAAGATACGGTACAACGAGGACCAATAAGGCTCCATCACATTGGGACTGATGAGAAGGTCGCCGATATTCTGACAAAGCCCCTGGGATGTTGAAAAATCTAGGGCATGTAGACATTAGCTTGATTCTTCGTTACATGATAACAATTTGTGAAGTATTTAAACAATTTATCATAGGTCGAGGTTCCATTCATTATTAGTGTATTTGATTACTTCATCAAACTGCTACCAAAAAACAAAAGAGACAAGAACACAACTCTTTTGGCTTTCTGCCAGGGCCAAAACCTCTCCCTCTTTGAGAGGAAAACCCATGCGTAAATTCTTCTTATAGAGATTCCATTGACGAATACCAAGACCATGACCCTTGACACATTTTGCCTCTCCAAGGCCAAGATATCAAACCTCCTTTCAATCACTGCTAAGATCATCCTCATTGCTGCATCATTGAAGCTATTACATCATCACTGAGATCTTCACTGTTGCTTCTTTACCATATCGACAAGATCTATTGAGATCTCCACTGTGATCTCTATACTTTCATCAATGCGCTGAGAGCTTGATCTTCATCACTGTACTTTGGCTAAGATTATCATCACATTAATTGTGAGCATGTCAATAGCGTATTTCTAGACTGTGATTACAACAGGGGAACCTTATTTCGAGACAATGAGAATACACAAAGACAATGAGGGATCTGAGCTCCTTTTCATCATATATATACGAGGACTATTGAGAGATAATTCCATCGAGATCGTGGTAACGTTTCTTTTTTGTCTCCACATTTGACACTAAGATCACGATACCCATCTCACTGAAATTTTAGATTACTGTATTTGTCTTTAACCAAAAATGTTGATCCATTGTGTTTATCACCGAGACTGCTACAAGGATATCATTGGTATGCTGAGATTGTACAATGCTGAGACAAAGATAGTGACATGCCCAGACTACTTTGCTGCTTTCTCCATGCGAGGTTACCACCTTCAGATCTTAGGTATGGTGACATCTTTCATTTCTCCATGCATCGAGGTTGTGGTTGCACCTAAAACCCAAACTAGGTGCAGTCAAATCCTACTGTAGCTCCTCTCTTTATGACTGCGGCTCCCTCTTCGGCTTCCCTCGTCATGACTGCGGCTCCTCTTCTTCACAACTGCGGCTCCTCTTCTTCATGACTGCGACTTCCCTCTCCATGACTGTGGCTCCTCTTCTTCATGACAGTAGCTCTCTGCGGCTTCATACTTTGACTGCGGCTTCACCTCTATATGAGTTCTATCCTCCTTTGCGAATACCCCAACAATGTATTTATAGTAGTCATCTCATATATGCAAGCCGACATCCACTTGTGAAGTGACGCGTCTATTATTTCAAGCCGACATGACATAATTATATATATTTAAAACATTTTTTTGAGCCGACATGATCATCTCCTTATCGCTTTGCTTGCAGACTTCGAAAGGCTTGTTTTGAGGCATTGATCTTGGTCTTGGGGGCTATTAGACAACTTTGAAGACTTGTACATATTTACATGAACTCACGAAGAGTTTCTATATACATGACATGACTCTTTGACATATAAATAAATCCTAGACATCAAGAAGAAGTCTTTCACCTGGTGACACCTCTTGCTCATGAAACCCATGTAGCAAGATTACCAAAAAAACAATTTATTTCCTTTAATTACATCAATTATAAAGATCGTGTCATTATGAAGACCGAACCTAGTTACACTTTCTTCAACACTCCCTCTTAACTAGGGAGGTATTCATAATGGTACTTGGTCATTCTCAATCTAAAGAATTTCTCATAAGAAGAATGGGATCTGTAATCCATCTGTTATAGCATCATTTCAACCAACATTGTTTCCATTTAGCAAGGCCTTGACTAACAACTCTATCTCTTACTTAGATCATAGCACACAATGTTGGCGAGACCAATGACTAATAGACGCGCATCATCATTGTCTCTCTTAGGGTCATACCCACTCGGGTGTTCTCCGAGTATGCCCTACTAGGACTATTCTCATCTTGGGTTCCTAGCCCTCAAGAATATCGGTCCTCTTGCCCACTCTTGTCTTGGATGACCTACCACATCCTCAAAGAGTGTCGGATGCCAGATGATTACACAATCCTCCATTCTTTCTTCCAAACTAAAGACAAGAATGTCATGTTGACTCTCCCTCTTAATCAGTGACGAGTTCCAAGTTTCTCTTTACTTAGAAACTTGCTCGAGTTCCTTTGCTCATAGGAACTTCCCAGAGCTCTCTCTTACCCAGGGACTCTTATCATCAGTGCTTTATAGGGTCTTCTAGTTGACTGACGATTCAAGACTTCGATGTCATCAATTCCTTCATAAATAGGGCTCAACCATCCAACACTTTCCTTCGTCATGTCGTTCCTTTGTTCCCTGAAAGTATCCTCCTTGGCTTTACATCTGGGGCTTCCTTCATAAGCTCATCCGTCTTCACTTTTCTTCAGCAGTGATTGCTCGGGATCACTAGGTACATAGTTGTGACATCCTTCACAACTCTCCTTTCCTTGATCCTGCACACATACTCAGACTTTTCGAAGAGCTCAGACACCAAAAACAAATCACACATTACCTTTTGGTGATGGCCTTCTTCTAGTGACATATTCTTGTAGGCATCAATCATCCTGCATTCATATTGACACATCTCTCGATGATATCTATTGTGAAGGGTCCTTATCTTTTCAGACTTCCATCAAAATCTTCACATCATACTGGGAGGTTTCTTGGTCAAGTCTTCCTGATCGTCTAGATGTTGATTGCCTTCATCATGGTTGCATGTCTCATGATCTCTTTCATCCTCATGTCTTTCTTTCGTAGGAACTCTCATAGTTCTTCAATGGTCACCAACTACCTCATGCCATATTATGAGGACATATTATGTTGATTTCATCTAGTCTGACTTATGTTTTCCTGCATCCTTTCAGAGGAGGAGATCTATTCCCTTTTGAGCATGCTTGATCTATTTTATCTACAACCACATGTCATGACATCACAATATCAAATGCAAATACAAATACAATCATACATACCTTATTTTCCTTCTGGTATTTTCCTGCAACTTCCTTGATTGAAAAGATCTTTAATCCCTTGGCTTGCTCCATTCTTTATGTCATTGAACCACCAACTCATGAGTTCCAGGAGTTGGAATTTCTGACGAGAAAATCGCCGCCTTCCCGGACTAGGAGATCCTCCATTGAGGTCTCTATCAGAGATCCTTCATGATCTACTATATCCCCATCTGGAAAATGTTTCCTTTGACCTGAACGATTTCTTCCTTTACTTCAATGTATAACGAGATTCCCTAGAGGTATGTTCTTTAAGATTCCATACGAGCTCTTAATGCCACGATGCATCTTACTATGTTCATATTTGCATGGACTCCTAATAGGATCCTTTTGAGAGGGATATCATTTCATCCATAGTGGAGATCCATTATTCCTTCTTTCCCTTGATCCTTTCCTCAACTTTCTCCATTTGTCAGGTAATCTTTCTATAGTACTCATCTTGTCTACCTTTCCTCTGCTTCCCTGCACTTATTTCTATCCTATACAACTTGCCTTTCTCTATCTGACATAGAGACCACAAACTGTTGATCGAGGTAACCCTCTTGTTTTGGACATCTGTTACCTTACTTATCGATATCAATATTAATGATGATTATTTTACCAAATTTCTCCATTGATATTTCATGAAGATATTTCTTCACTCTTTGGCGCCTTCTACACTTTACTTCAGAGAATATATCCTGTAGTATTTTATGTAATCTTCTTGTGTCTCCTTTCTTACTACATAGAACCTTAAGAGTTCTTATGACTTAAAGGAGACCTTGATGTGCTGACTTCACTTCTTCATAAGGATTCTGTCAATCCTGCTGCAAGAGCTTTATCTAACCCATAGATCTTCTTGCACTGATGAAGTCAATAAACCAAAACTTGATTATAGAATAAAAAATACTTTCTTGATATGTGAAGATGAGATCTTCACCTTGATTGAGGTAGATGCATTGATGCTTCCTCCGGATAGGATCCTTACTAAAGCTTATCTTCAAACTTTCAAAATGATTGTTTTGAATATTTGATCCTTGCATCATCGTCTTGAGGTTGATTGCCATGATGTAGAGATCCATCAATAGGTGTTATTATGGCCGTGAACACCTTCATCCTGCATCGAGAACTGTCCATATACCTCATGCTGCAGATGATCTGCTTCTTTAAGTAGGAATTCAAGTTATTCTTTATTGGACGGATGAATCTTTGTATGCCACGATGTGGATTGTGAGAAACACCGAAACTACTACTATAGATTAGACTTCAAAACTCTTGCTGAAGATGACTGAAGTTGTGAACTGCTTATTGGACCTTGATCTTCTTCGATACGATGTAGGTAGATTGTCTCCTTGATCATCTTTGTGTTTACATACTGCGGTTGTAGACTTACCCCTTGATCTAGGGTTTGATCAAGGTATCATTCTTGATCTTCTTTTAGTTTGCTATGCTTGAATCTTGATGTTGGCATGTCTCTTTTCTGCCCTTCTTTGACTATTGAACCAATCCCTTTGATACCATGTTGAAAAATCTAGGGCATGTAGATATTAGCTTGATTCTTCATTACATGATAACAATTTGTGAAGTATTTAAACAATTTATCATAGTTAGAGGTTCCATTCATTATTAGTGTATTTGATTACTTCATCAAATTGCTACCAAAAATCAAAAGAGATAAGAACACAAATGTTTTGGCTTTCTGCCAGGGCCAAAACCTCTTCCTCTTGGAGAGGAAAACCCATGCGTAAATTCTTCTTATAGAGATTCCATTGACGAATACCAAGACCATGACCCTTGACACATTTTGCCTCTCCAAGACCAAGATACCAAACCTCCTTTTAGTCACTGCTAAGGTCATCCTCATTGCTGCATCATTGAAGCTATTACATCATCACTAAGATCTTCACTGTTGCTTCTTTACCATATCAACGAGATCTATTGAGATCTCCACTGTGATCTCTATACTTTCATCAATGTGCTGAGAGCTTGATCTTCATCACTGTACTTTAGCTAAGATTATCATCACATTAATTGTGAGCATGTCAAGAGTGTATTTCTAGACTGTGATTACAACAGGGAATCTTATTCCGAGACAGTGAGAATACACAAAGATAGTGAGGGATTTGAGCTCGAGACTGTGATAACGTTTCTTTTTCGTCTCTACATTTGAGACTAAGATCATGATACCCATCTCACTGAAATTTTAGATTACTGTATTTCTCTTTAAGCAAAAATGTTGATCCATTGTGTTTATCGCCGAGACTGCTACAAGGATATCATTGGTATACCGAGACTATAGAAAGCTGAGGCAGAGATAGTGACATGCCCAGACGACTTTGCTGCTTTCTCCATGTGAGGTTACCACCTTCAGTTATTAGGTATGGTGACATCATTCACTGCGTCGTGCATCGAGGTTGTAACTGCACCTAAAACCCAATCTAGGTGCATTCAAAAACTACTGCAGCTCCTCTCTTTATGACTGCGGCTCCCTCTTCATGACTACGACTTCCCTCTTCATGACTGTGACTCCTCTTCTTCATGACTGCGACTCTCTGCGGTTTCATACCTTGACTGTGGCTTCACCTCTATACGAGTTCTGTCCTCCTTCTTTGCAGATACGTCAACAAGGTATTTATAGTAGTCATCTCATATATTCAAGTCGACATCCACTTGTGAACCGATGTGTCTATTATTTCAAGCCGATATGACATAATTATATATATTTAAAACATTTATTTGAGCCGACATGGTCATCTCCTTATTGCTTTGCTTGTAGACTTCGAAAGGTTTGTTTTGAGGCATTGATCTTGGTCTTGGAGGGCTATTAGACAACTTTGAAGACTTGTACATAATTTACATGAACTCATGGAGAGTTTCTACACACATGACATGACTCTTTGACATATAAATAAATCCTAAAGACATCAAGAAGTCTTTCACCTAGTGACACCTCTTGCTCATGAAACCCATGTAGCAAGATTACAAAAAAATAATTTATTTCCTTTAATTACATCAATTACAAAGATCATGTCATTATGAAGACCGAACCTAGTTACACTTTCTTCAATATGGGGAAGGTCAAATTCTTGGCCTTCCGAGAACGACTTGGAGTCGTGGAGAGACCCTCTTATGAGGGTCCTGTATGAGATGGAGATTGAGCTTTGGGAGCCGCAGGGGGCTTGGAGTACTTCTCAGAGTGGTGAGCAACCATATGTTGAGTGGTTCAACCTTCCCCTAGTGGTTTTTTATGTACAAGGTCAGTGGTTCATCCTTCCCTTGTGATACCCCTTGGCAACATGTGAGCAGGATGAGTGGTTCATCCTTCTCCTGCCGAGACATCCTACCCATGCAGTCTGGGACTCATGGGAAGTACCTCTCATCTGGCCAATGAGTAGGGAAATGAGGATAGGGACCATAGTACTACTGATGGACGCATCGTGTACCACCATTGATGTCCAATATTGATCTGGAATCAATGAGAACTGACTTCAGGTCAGTAAGAGTGGTATGAGACACTCTCTTTTGATTGGGATTGACTTCCGGTCAGTAGAGAATGGTATGACACATTCTCGGTCACTTTTTCTTCATAGTTTAGTAGAGTAGATCAAAGCAGTGCATGGATGGTAGAGATGGTACAAATTGGCAGATGGATTAGCAGGTGGAGTTCTCCCTAGTAGAGAGGGAGTGTTAAAATTGGCAACTAGGGCCAAACTCCACATGGGTCATCTTATTTATGACAGCTGATATTTTTCTTGGATTCCTCTCTCCGAGAGGTGTAGGATTGATCTAAAGATCATCCCATTTTGGCATGTACAAATGACATTATGAATTTATTTTGATTATGGACAAATTGTCAAGGTCGGCCAACAAACTCATGTTGGTTCAGAAGCCCAACAATCATGTCTATTCATCCTCAACGTTTGCCTATAAATACATGATGCCTCCTCCTCATTTGGACACACTTCACTTCTCACACATCTCTCTCTCCTCGCATGATTGGGTATAGATTTTTGAGCAGCCTCACCACACATGCGAAGAAGAAGATAGTCATTTTCTGTTTTGGGCATTGACCAGCGTTGACCAAATTTCAGGAAGGGTTTTGACTAGGTTGGCCAGCCAACATTGACCTGTTTGACTGCGTTTTTGTTAGGAAAATTTTTGTTTGGCCAGGTTGCATTTATGGGCATAGAAATCGAGGCTTTCGTATTGTTTGATTGCAGAGAATTGACCGCAGGTTTGACTTTTGCGTTGACCAAGTTTGACTGTGATTTTTGACACTGTTTTGGGCTGATTCAGAGGACTGTTGGAGGCCGAAGTTGACTGGATTTGACTGAGCTGAATTGAGAAAGAAATCTGCCATGTTGACCAACGTTGTCTTTTTTGGTTAGGAATCTTTTGCCGCTGTTATAAATTATCAGAATTTGTAAATTTTACTATCTCTCTCTACTGAACTATTGAAGACTAAAAGAAGATTTGATCAAGGGTTTCCCCACATTGGGGTTTGTCCCTAGCTGGTGCCACATCTTGTGTCCTCTTGTCTTGGCTTGTCTTCTACCGTTTATGTTTATGTTCTATCAACATTTTACTTACATGTTTATGTGATTTCTATACTGTAATTGATATTGGGCTCATAAAGAAATTGAAGTAAAATTGCTCTAAAGCATAGAACATACTATTGTTGCCTAAAACTAACATTCCTCCAAGAACTTCCCCTCACATTTGAAAGCTTGATCCAAAAATGTCTTCTACACAACTTCACACAATCATATTAGATCCATATGGGTTTAACAAAATGTAATGATGAGAAAATTTTAGAGATATATTAGGGAAATCAACTAAAGCATTCTCTATCTAGAGCAAGTTTATAAACCTCATGCCAATGTAAGATAGCTTTACATCAACATAACTCTCAAAGCATACTGGAAATAATAGCATAACAATATGAGTGGAAGAATTAAAGCAAATGATCAAGATATTACCATACTTAAGGAGAAAAACTCCTCAAATGTAACCCCAAAGTCTTTATTGCATTAAGAAAATTGAAGAGTAGAGCTTCCGCAAGCACAAGAGCTCGTATCATGTTGGAATTTGATGACTAAAAAAAGGTTTCCTGCAATTCCAACCTGGTTTTAATTTCACCTTATCACTCCCATTCAGTTAAATGCCCTTTCCCATAAACATATGTTCAACATATAGAATTCTGGAAATGAAATTTTCAGATTAAAACACATGGGACTATCAACACATGTTGAAAATAAATATGAACATAACCTGACTAGCAACACATAAAAATACACACAAATTTTTGGTCAACTTAGACCCAGGCAAAACCCCTTTATCTTTTGCTGAGGAAAGTTCTTCAAATTTATTTATCTTTCAAGTTCAGGAAAAATACATTTGCAGACAAAACAAAACAACAAAATACAACTTATCTCTTTAGCCCAAAACTCCTTGAAAACCATGCCAACTTTGCCTTGATTTCTGTGCTCACTTGAAGCTGACAATATGTATTGAACGGATACGACTGTACGGATTGTATTGTGCGGATACCGTATAGACTGTATGGATTTCCGTTCCATTGTACGGACTCTACGGATTTTTTTTCAAAAACTTCTCTCGAATGATGTGCAACTCACAACATTCAATGTTGTTCGTACTGTACCTTCTGCTGTCTTCTATGCCTTGATTTCCATGCCCAACTTTGCCCAAAAATAACTCCTTCAACTTGCTACAACAAATTTATCCTTCAGAACTTTTCTCCAGCTCTCAGCCTCCTTTCTCCAATCTGCTCATGAAGAATGAATGCAGTCTCTCTTTTATTTTCCCCCTTTTGTTTCCTTAAATGACTTTTGGACAACCCTAAGATCTAATGGCTCAGATTCATTAGATCAAGGGATGAGATTACATATGCATTTAATCCTCACTTTCTATTTTTTAACTCACCCATTAAATAAAGTACCCACATTGTACTTTATGTTTAAAGTCACTTTTCACTTTATAATTTAACATTGACTTTACCACTTATAAAGTCACACTTAGGAAAATAATTATTTTGGACACTTTTCCCTAGGTAGAGACTAACCCATGGAAAACCACTTGTCCAAGGTACATTAAAAATCAACACTCCCTCTTACCGAGGAAAGTGTTTGTAACCACACCCATTTTGTCCCTGAAATGGACATGCTTACCTCTTGACAAGGACTTCGTGAGAACATTGACCACCTGCTCATCTGTTGATATATACTCTAGCTTCATTGCCCCCTTCTGAACATAGTCCCTGATGAAATGATATCTGATGTCAATGTGTTTTGACTTGTCATGAAACACTAGATTCTAATGCAACTTTGATTATCATAGTGAATAACCATCGGTCTCATCTCTTGATCAAATAGGCCATGCAACAACTTGCGAAGCCAAATGGCCTCACAACTAGCTTGACTAGCAGCCATATACTCAACCTCAGAAGAGCTCAAAGCAACTGACTTTTGCTTTCGACTGAACCACGACACAACTGCCGAACCCAATCCAAAGCAACACCCTGAAGTGCTTTTCCTGTCAAAAGCACATCCTGCCCAATCTGAATCTGTGTAACCTGCCAACCTCACTTCATCTCCTTGCCTATAGTACAAACCATAATCAACAATCCCCTGCACGTAGTGAAGAATGTTCTTTGCAGCTACCTAGTGCACCTTCCTAGGCTCAACCATGAATTGGCTAAGTGTGTTCACTACAAAGCATATATCTGGCCTAGTGTTGACCAGATACATCAAGGACCCAATAAGATGCCTATACAATGTGGGATCCACAAAACTAGAATCTGAAGCATGAAGCTTCTTTCAATTGGTGATCATAGGTGTAGACACGGGTCTATAGTCTGCCATGTGAAATATGCTCAACACATCCACAACATACTGCCCTTGCCCCAGAAAGATATGCCTCTTCTCCTGCCACACCTCAAGCCCCAAAAAGTAATGCATCATCCCAATGTCCTTCATCTCGAACTCCATAGCAAGATCCTCCTTGCAACCACTAATCAGTCTCTTTGCCCCAGTAATGAATAAGTCATCAACATACAACACAAGAATGAGAAAATCATGCCCTACAACTATGTAGTATAGGTTTGGATCTGCATCACTTTTCGTGAAACCCATCTGCTACAAGTAGGTATCAATCCTCAAATACCAAGCTCTTGGAGCTTGCTTAAGTCCGTAGAGTGCATGCCTCAACCGGCATACATGGGTCTCCCTCCCAAGTACCTCAAAGCCCTGTGACTGCTCAACATACACCTCCTCCTCTATAGCTCTGTTCAGAAATGCGGACTTCACATCCATCTAATGGACCTGCCAACTCATTTTTGCAACAATAGAAATAAGAGACCGAATAGAAGTGTACCGAGTTAAGGGAGCGAAGGTCTCATCATAGTCAACTCCCTTTATCTGTGAGAACCCTCTAGCCACAAACCTTGCCTTGAACTTCTCAATGCTGCCATCCGCAACATGCTTGATCTTGTAGAGCCACCTGGAAGTCACAACTGACTTGCCCTTAGGCCTAAGCACCACTTCCCAGACATTGTTCTTAATGATAGAGGTATGCTCCTCCACCACAACCTCTCTCCATGCCTCCTGGCTGGCAGCCTCCTCATAGCTAGTAGGCTCAGAGTCAACAATGTTGGTAGCCTTGGCTACATAATTGTAAAACTGCTCAGGTGGCACACTCTCCCTATTTACCCTCTTTAGAAGACCAACGAACTCTGCTTCCTTCAAGGTGTCTTGAAGCCACTTGGGCCTCCTCTTCCCTGAAGAAGCTTCCCCATAGGGAACCTCATCCTCTGCCCCCAGTCTGGTGAACCTGAAGGTCTGCCAATTGAACCTGGTGTGCCTGTACCAGCACCTATCCTTGAAGAACCTGTACTAGCACCTGTGCCTGTGTCAACTGAAGTGCCATGTGAACTATGTACCAATGGTCTCCCTAAAGAAGTGCTCGGTGAACTCGTCACTGGTGCCCCAGATGTCACTGACACTGAAGTACCTCCTTTACCAGTTGATCCAGAACCTTGAGGTCTTGCTCCTTGTACTTGACCTCCCTGTTGAGGAGAAATCTGTGACTCTCTCTCATCATACTCCTGTATCTCGGATAGGCCCTCTCCTCCTCGAACTTCACATCCTTCCTAATCACCACTCTCTGTTTAGAAGGAATGAATATCTGATAGGATTTCGAAGTCTCGATGTAACCCATAAAGATACCCTTCTTTGCCATGGGTTCCAACTTCGTCCTCTGCTCCTTGGGGATATAAGGTATTGTGAGACATCTAAAAATATGAAGATGTCCCACATGAGGCTTCTCTCCAGTGAAAGCCTCCTCCAGAGTCATATTCCCTAATACTATTTGAGGACTCTTGTTCTGAAGATAAACAACAGTATTGCAGGCCTCAACCCACAAAAACAAAGGCAACCCCTGATCATGAATCATCGCTCTAGAAGCCCCAACAGCTCTGTTCTTCCTTTTAGACACCCCATTCTGCTGGGGGTTGTAAGGAACCGTGAACTCTCTCCTAATGCCCTCCTGTGCACAAAAGTCAGAAAACCCACCATCGGTGTACTCACCACCATTATTTGACCTCAAGACCCGAATCTTCCTACCTGTCTGCTTCTCCACAAGAGTTTTGAAATCTTTAAAGCGACTGAAGACCTCACCCTTGGTCTTCAAGAAATATATCCAATTCCTCCTAGAGTTGTCATCAATGAATATAACATAATACTCATAACCACCCAAAGACACATGCGACATACGTCCACTAACATCAATATGAATCAAGTCTAGTATACCTGTAGATTTGCTGCATTTGCTGGGAATGTAGTCATCAATGAATATAAAATAATACTCATAACCACCCAAAGACACATGAGACATACGACCACTAACATTAGTATGAATCAAGTCTAGTATCCCTATAGATTTGTTGTCGCTCATTGGGAATGGGAACTTGGTGTACTTGCCCAAAGCACACCCTCTGCAGACCTCACAACATTGGACACTGAAATCAGGAACTCCACTAGTGATCTCCCTCAGTACTCTCAAAGCTCCATGATGATTTGCGCCATCCTTCGGTGCCATAACTCACGCAAGTCTCTATCGCTGGTGGTACTAGTGTGAGTGCTATCAAATGTGCTACCCACCAATGCTCCTACTGACTGAAAACTGAACCTGTATAGTTTCCCAGAGTGGACTCCAATCACTTTGGCCGAAGTGATGGAAGCTCCCCTAGGATGCATCAATACCTGCCCTCTCGAGGAAGTGACGTCAAACCCCTTCTCCTCCATAACAGACACTGAAATCAAGTTCTTCATCTTCGGAACATACAAAACATCCATGACCTTCAAAGGAAGCAAAGACTCCCTCTCAAAGGTCATAGTCCCCACACCAACAACTCTCACAGTGCGGTAATCTCCTAGTACAATCTCAATATCAAGTGCCCTCTCTGCAAGCTTTGAAAAGAACTCCCGTGCACCTGTCATATGGCGGGAAGCCCCGCTTTTTATGTACCACAAATCGGATGATGTACTCCTACTAAATGTGGAAGTAATAAATGCAAAGTCCTAGTCAAACTGTGAAGCAAACTGATGCACCTCTGCTGAAGCTGCAGTACCCTTCTTCACCTTGTTCTTCCTCTTAGGACATGTAGCAGCATAGTGTCCCATCTTCTGACATGCCCAACATTTGACTTTGGATATATCTGTATTTTTCTTCTTCTTCTTCTCCTTTCCCTTAGCCCCATCTGATGAGGCCCCTTTCTTGGCCTTCCCTTTGTTCTCCCTCCTGGCTATCAAGGCTACATCCTCCTCATCTGCTATCTTCACCCCACACTGCCAGTCTTCTATATCTCATGCTGCACACAATCATCCCAGAATTAGTCCCAATTGGGAAGATTCACCCTAGAGGTAACAACATCTCCAAAGGCCTCCCAAGACTTAGGAAGTCCTGCTACAACTATCCTGATTAACTTTGTGGGTGCAACTGCCTCACCAATAGCAGTCAAATCATCACTTACCTGTTTGACCCTGCCAAGATAATGAACTACACTTTCAATGTTTGTCATCCTAATGTTCTTCAATTGTTCTTTGAGTACCATCTTCCTGCTCTTGTTGGTACTTTGATAGAGAGTGGTTAGCGCTGTCCATCTGATATGCATATGTGTTTCCTCTCACCTGAGGAACCTCATGATCCTTCAGACTGTCCATCAAAATCCTTTTTGCCTTTGCATGATTTTTTGTGAATTTAGCAAGTTCATCTGCAACAATAGGAGGTACAACCACTTGCCGCACTATGTCCCAAACTGCTGCCTCCTCAAACACTGTTTGAATTCTGTCCTCTATCCTTAAGAACATGGCCATTACTGCTGTCCAAAATTTACAAAACCAAGAAAACGGAGAAATGAACTTTCCAACACACCTTGTTGTCCCAAAAGTTCAGTTTGTGTGAAATTTCACCTTGCTGTCCCAAAATATCATTTTGCTGTCCAAAAATTCAGTTTGTTGTCCAAACCATTGTTTGCTGTCCCAAACTACTATTTGCTATTTAAATTGCAATTTTCAGCCTGTAGCTCTGATACCATGTTGAAATTTGATGTCTAAAAAATGTTTCCTGTAATCCCAACCCGATTTTAATTTCACCCAATCACTCTTATTCAGTTAAATGCCCTTTCCCATAAACATACATTCAACATATAGAATTCTGGAAATGAATTTTTCAGATTAAAACACATGGGATTGTCAACACATGCTGAAAATAAATATCAACATAACTAGACTAGCAACACACATAAAAATACACAGATTTTTGGTCAACTTAGACCCAGGCAAAACCTTTTCAATTTTCTCCGGGGAAACCCTATTAGGGAGCTCTTCAAATTTATTTATCTTTCAAGTTTAGGAAAAATACATTTGTAGACAAAACAAAACAGTGAAATACAACTTATCTCTTCAACCCAAACTCCTTGAAAACCATGCCCATTTTGCCTCGATTTTTGTGCCCACTTACTGCTTGGATACAACTGTGCAAAATGCACTGTACGAACTATATGGATTTCTGTACTGCTGTACACACTGTACAGATTTTTTTTCAAAAACTTCTCTCGAATGGTGTGCAACTCACAACATTCAATGTTGTTCTTACTGTACCTTCTGCTGTCTTCTATGCCTTGATTTCCATGCCCAACTTTGCTTAGAAAACACTCCTTTAGCTTGCTGCAACAAATTTCTCCTTCAGAACTTTTCTCCAGCTCTCAGCCTCCTTTCTCCAATCTGCTTATGAAGAATGAATGCAATCTCTCTTTTCTTTTCCCCCTTTTGTTTACTTAAATGACTTTTGGGCAACCCTAAGAGCTAATGGCTCAGATTCATTTAGATCAAGGGATGAGAATAGATGTGCATTTAATTCTCACTTTCTATTTTTTAACTCACCCATTAAATAAAGTACCCACATTATACTTTATGTCTAAAGTCACTTTTCACTTTATAATTTGACATTGACTTTGCCACTTATAAAGTCACACTTAGGAAAATAATTATTTTGGAAACTTTTCCCTAGGTAGAGATTAACCCATGGGAAACCACTTGTCCAAGGTACATTAAAAATCAACATATCAAGTGTGGATAATGAGAAGCAAAGGTTCATATAAATAAGAAGATGGGAGATGATCCCAAGGTGGAATGGTGACAATCCTAAGGAGATCCCTCATGCAAATTGAATCTCCCAAAGGCAACTGAAATTTTCCTTGAGGCTCCACGTTATCCATGAAGAGGGACTCGAACTAGGAGAAGAGGGACATGTCGAGATGAAGTGGAGTGGTAGGAGACCACTTCTCCACCTCATCTCTTGTGAATTGAACACAATTCCAACTAAACTCTTAACTCGTCCTTGGAACTCGAGCTCATTTCCCCAAATCGTGGGATTTGTCTCTTGGAACTCGTTGTCCCTGCTCAAGAAATTTGATTTCCTTGATTCTTGGCTTAGGTGGAGTCCACATCATTTGTTAACTTGACTTTGACATCTTGATATATTTGCACCTCATTTCCACATCATTTTGTCATGTGTGGATATTTATTTTCTCCCATTTATTTATTTGTTGGCTAATTTATTGCCACATTTTCCTCTAGACTTAGGAAAAATGGATTTTTGAGGTTTATAATTCATCTTTTACCTCTCAAAGTGTGTCTTAGTAGAAAGTTGAGCAGGAGAAGTCCAATTTTGACCACTCATACCCCATACAAATTATCTAGACATCTCTTATTACCAATGTTGTTAAAAGCGCGAGCGGTATTAAATCGGTGCGGGGAACAAATCGGAAAAAATCGGAAAAATCGGGAAAAAAGCGGAAAAAAGCGGGAAAAAATCATTTGGTACAAAAATATTCATTTTTTTTCTTTTTTTTTTTTTCAATTTTTCATTATAAATCGTGCTGCCCTGCCAGCTTGAGCTTTTTTCCGAAAAAAACGCGTTTTTTTCGAAAAAAGCGTGCTTTTTCCCAAAAAAGTCGCAAAAAAAATTAGCCCACTTTTTTCTTATAAAAAGCGCGATTAAATCGGGCTAGGGAAAAAAGCGCGATTTAATCGCACTTTTAACAACATTGCTTATTACAATTTACATAGAAAATTTATAAAAAATCTCGTCTTGCGGGAAATCTGAATAATTAAAAAATTGACACTTAGACCTATTCAAATTTTGCGAAATTTTATGAGTGATCTAAGATGGTAGTATACATTGACTTTAGACACTAGGACTCACTCAAGGCCTTGCCATCAAGCTGCACTTCGGCATTGGAGTTATATTTGGGAGAAAAAACTCGATTAATTATTAGATGTTGAAAAGCACAAATAATTAACCAAGTAAAAAAAGTCCCCAGAGTGACTCGCTTGATGACAAAGTCCTAAGCTACCTAGGCCTGTTACATGATTCTATTTCATCATGCTAGCATCACTTTACAACATCCCCACAAGGCTTGTGGAATCTGAGTACAATAGAGAAGAAGAAGAAGAAGAAGCTTAAAAGCTCTGATGATATCTGAGCTCTATAGGTACAATAATCCTTCGACATATCCTTGGGCCACAGAGTCTTCAAGTCTGCTTCAATGGTCGACAGATCCCACTTCAGTGGGGTCGGAATGTCTCGACTCTTGCTAAGTCATGAGTTCTTGGTATCTTTGGCTTGCGCACTGTTGGATATACTCTTGGCGTTATGGTGGCAACTGGAAGGTTTGATTCCCGGTCTTGCCCAGAGTACTCCAATAAGTTACCAATTCAACATGGTTAAAATAAATAAATTAAGATGCAAATAAAAAAATAGGGAATCGCAAAATCATCCATTTTATAAGCATATTGAGATTGAAAAGATATTCCTCCCTCAAATCCCACCGCATTCATACATGTTCATTTAAGTTATCATCCAGGAGAATGAGAAATCTATGTTTTTACTTGCGAACATAGGCCGGTGGTCCTCAGTTGCATACTTGAGAGCTCAGAAGGAAAATTTTAACTTTTGCGATTCATGTTTCATGTTGGTCTTCTACAATCATTTTAAATTTTCCCAAAATGCCTGATATAACAAGCCATGAAAATAGCACAAGTTATAGATACAATTGAGGATGGTGGGAGAAAGTTGAAACATATGTCTCAATGATTGGTGCCTATTGCAAGAAAAATAAATTAATGTATGCCTTATAAGGCTTTCCTCACTGTTGTTCAAGAATATATTGAGGGTTTGCAGAAAGGACTTGGAATTGTGTAATATAATGTAAACTATGGATTATTTAGAGAGAATACTCTGTGATCATTTGATGCATGGGTCATACTAGTTCAGCTTATTTGAATCTGCTGTAAGTTATGCAATATTGCAAGTGATATTTGAAGCAAGAAAGTTCAGTCAAGGAAATATCAAGTTGGGATATGCCTTCTATATCCAATACTGGACAATGACATTGGTAGGCATGGTGGAGAGGGAAAGGTTATAACAAGGACCGTTATCAATGAGAAATTGAAGACATTTTGTGAAGTATCCTTTGGACATGCTTCCTACAGAGAAGCGCTTGATATGCACCTGGTCTTTGTTTATTTTTTCAATTTTGACAGTCAAAGTGCAGTATGGTTGTTATTAGTAATTGTGGTATTAAAGAGTTAAGGTCAGGTGATATAATCATAAATATCCTGCACTTAGAGCAACTGTATTCTATGCTTGTATTGGATCCATTTGCAGAGTGCTTTCTTAGTTCTTCAAGTTCCTTTTACTGAAATGTTCTGTTTGGCTCATTTAATGACTGCTTCCTTTCTGTTCAGTTTTGTCTTATGCCAAATGATTATTTGCCTGAACATAATGCTCATGTTATCTAATTTAAACCTTTTTACTGTGGAATACATATCCTGGGAAAACCCACGGGGCATGTAAACCAAATTCTTAGAGGGCTCAAAGCTGATACAACAAAATACTCATTAAGAGCTCAACATGTGACATGTGGGAATTGATTCTGGGTGGGAAGGATAACACCACGTCAACTGCCTGGGCTAGACCCATTAGACATGCTCTAATTTTAAACCTATCTGTGATGCTTATGTTTATTCTTCTGATTTATTTCTCGCTTGTCAACTACAATAGTTACAAAAGTTTGATTTTATTACCATCTTAATCATCTAAAAGTGCTTACCCTTGACTGTTGATTGTGACGTCCCTAGATTAGTAGGGCTATTATATTGTTCCAATAAACACATTAACTTGATGGATGCAAACAAATTGAAAATGCAAGGCTACTCCATTGTATATCTAATCTTATTCTTTATACTTTCACATGACTTCAATTAGACCTTGGTAAGTGTAATTCTGTTTTAGTAAAGGTTTTTTGTCATTCATATATAAAGTTTGATCATCTTCCAAGTTCTGTGTGGCGTGGTTTTGGCAGCAAGTCTTTGATAAAGACACCTTCTCAGCAGACGATAGCATGGGTGAAGCCGAGGTTGCTATCCAACCACTGATTTCTGCTGCAAGTGCATTTGGAAACATTGGTGTATCGGGAACCATGCAGATAGGAAAATGGCTGGCCACCAGTGATAATGCTCTTGTAAGAGATAGTGTAATCAACCTCATTGATGGACAAGTAAGACAAGATGTATTTCTAAAGCTACAAAATGTTGAATCAGGAGAATTAGACCTGGAACTCGAGTGGGTTCCTCTTGATCAGTGAATGAAGTGTTGAATGCTTGGTGCTTTTGATATGTTTAACTGGGCTTGTACATCTCCTTGAAAGCATCTTCCATGATGGACAGCTAATGTTTTACATGGACTATGTTGTTCACTGTCCAGTTTCTGGACGTTATGCTGTGGCAGCAACTGAGGGATTTCAGGAAACTTTGTATTTAAATCTTTGTGTGAAATCTTAGCAGCATATTTGCTACACGTGAGTGTTTGAAGTTACCATGTTTGGCTTGTGTTTGAGGTTGAATGATTAGTAATATGTCCAAATGTGGTGAAGATTTGTGATTCAGAGACTGAAAAAAAAATAAGACTAGTTACTGGTAGCAACCATTTAATGAGCGGAACTGTAACAAGTGGAGATTCAAATATTATCTGAATTTGATCAATATTAAGGCCTCTCCTGTATGGATAGAAGCCATTCGAATACAAAATTAGACTTTTCAATTGAGTGACTTGAAATAACTGCCAGGTAACAACTCTTGTTTCACTCTATTGCCCGGTGAACAAATCCATTGGTTCTTCAATGAGATAAGAAGAATTTCTACCCATGTGCTCCAGAATTTATTTTAGAAAGTGAGTTTTTTGAGCTTGAAAAGCATTGCATGAGATATTTGGAAAGGTTAAGTTCTCTTTGAGAAGAGTGAATTTGGACTTTATTACAAATGATTTTATTTAATGGTCCTTGAAACATATTTCGTAAGCGGATTTTCTTTCCTTGAATTTTTTGACAGAACTTCTCTGCAAGCAATTAATTCACAACCTGCAAACTCAAGATCATAATATTCAAAAACCTTGGTTTCTTGGCTTCACTTCATGAATTATTTGCCTTGTTGCCTAAGAAGGTTTTTCTTTTTGTACAATGCTTCTTGTATTATACATAAGAGAGCATGTTGCATATGAACAATTCTGAACTCTTTATCAGGGCAGATAACAGAATTTGATGTCTGATTGTGACGGGACAATCTCTCCGTCTTATGTATGCAATGCTTGAGTGGTGAGAAAGTAAGTTTCACTTTCCCCAATCCCCAATAAGAGATTGGCGTATTGTGACAAGGCTAGAAGGGTAGATGCTCCTTTGTATAAAGGGTTCCCATGGGCGTGTTTTGGGACAACATGGGTTTTCTAACTAGATATATGCTAATATGCATCGTTTCTCAATGTTTTTTCTGAGAATGTTGAGGTTGTGCTTTGTGCCACTTGATTTATTCAAATATAACACATGCACTTATAACCCCTAACACAATATCCATAAAAATATGGTATTGATAACTCATTTAATTGCTCTCTCATCTAATCTCTGTATCCTGGAGCCATTCTAACCACTAAGCTCAAAAACACCTAGCCATAAATGCTTCATAAAGATTATTGGGATCAGGTCACATGAACCACGCATAGAACCATGTGGTGATCCCCACCCTTTGATGATGAATATGTGCACCATTCCTAGGTTTTGCATGCCAGGGATGTGTCTTGGGGTGTTTACAATGGTTGAGGGAAGAAAACAAGGGCACTAGGTGGAAAAAATGAAGTGTCTTGAGCTCGAACTATATGAATGAGGATCCAAACCACTATGCAGTTCATCTCTAGGGGATCTTTGACCTTTGGATGGGGCATAGGCACTAATAGGAGGTTTTGTGCACTATGAATGGGTCTTAGGGCTTCACCATAGCTAGGCGAGAAAAGTAAGGGTGTTGGACCCTAAAAGAAGTTTCCCAAGCTCAAGCACTTTGAACAAGTCTACAAAAAACCACCACATAGAACCACTATAGGTGTTTCTTGACCTCTAATTATGAATATGGCCGGCCACTATTATTAGGTTTTACACACTAGTAGTAGGACTCATGAGTTTTGCCATGGCTAGGTGAGAGAAAAAAGGTGAACTAGGCCCTAAATGAAGTTTCATAGTCTCAAATGCCATGTGCAAAGCTTCAAATCATTATTTAGATCTTCTCTAGGGGATATTTAGCCTCTAGGTAACTATGAGGTTTTGAGCACCATTGATGGGCGTTAGGGCATTGACCATGGTTAGGGAGGAAACAATGGTGTGACTGTATGTGAATCTTGTTGGACTTGAGCATTGTGAAGGAGTCCCTGAATCATAACATAGAAAATTTGCAAGTGATTTGTGATCTTTGATTATGAATTTATATGCCATTATAAGGTTTTGCAAACCAATAATTAATCTCAAGGTCTTTACCATGGTTGGTGGAGGAAAACAAGGGTCTTAGGCCTTAAATGAAGTTTCTTTGGCTCAACCACCAAGAACAAGTCCTTAGACCATGACAAAAATTCTCTATAAAAGATATTTTTCTTATGGGTGGGATATGGGAACCATAATGAGGTTTGGCATATGCCACAAATAGGTATAGGGCCCTTAACCATGGCCAGGAAAGGAATTGTTTTGTAGGTGCTATATGAAACTTCATGGTTAGGCATTAGGGAGTTCTCGAACCACCATATAGGACCTTTGTAGGTGATATTTGTTGTTCAATTTTGTATATGGGTGTCATTATTGGGTTTTTCACGTCGGAAAAAGGGTTTTGGGATTGTACCTTGGTTTGGGGAGGAAAACCAAGGTTTGATGCTTTAAATGAAGTTTCTTTGGCTCAAACACCATGAACGTGGCCTTGGAACACCATACAGATAATCTTTAAAGGATCTTGACCTCTTGGTCGAATATGGGTGCCATTAAGTAGTTTTGCGCACCAAGGATGGGTTTAAGGGCTTCAACCCGGGTTGGGTAGGAAAACAATGACCTCGAGACCTAAATGAGTCTTTCAATGCTGAAGGGCCAACTATTGCGTGTGCATATATACGGGATCTTGGCCCTCAAGTGGACTATGGGAAACACTACGAGTTTTTGCACAAGAATGATGAGTTTGGGGATGTTGACCATGGTTAAGGGCAAAAACTAGGTTTGAAGGTCTTAAAGGAAGCTTTTAGTGTTGAAAATGCTCTTTTGTAAAATGATGAGATTTTAAATTGTATTTCAAAATGATTTTAGGTAAGAGGAATGTGTGCATTCATGGAAATCTAAATCATCTAAATTTATCAGCAATATTGATATTTTTTACCTATATGTTCGCTGACTTGGTTGCTTTGGATTTAGCCTTTTGGTAAGATGACCTTGTGTTATGGACAATAAAAACAATAAAACCTTGATTTTCTAAATGCATTTCATTATTGTTTTTTTGTTACTTTTAAAAAGGTCGTACAATTTCAAAACTTATCAAATTATACCACACTTTGATTATATGAATTTTGCATATAATAATAATAACAATAAAATTTATTCTTCTCCTCTATTTTTCATTTATATGTCTTATCTTAGTTTTAAAATGGTAAGGTCATTTATTTGTATTTTGATTTTTTATTCACTAATTATTTTTAAAAAATAATTATATACTATTTTATTAACTATGATCCACAAACAAACTTGTATTTTTGTTTTCTGGATGCATTTCGAATGTTATTGCTTAGTTGGTATAACATTAACAAGACTTGTTTTATTGCTCCCTTGTCTCTATATAGTCTTCCTAAATTTTGTAAAAGTCTCAAGGTATAAGTGCACAAGTACAACAAGTATGTAAGAGTAGCTTATCTCTGTGATAGTCAAAATTTTGCTTCCTAGATTTCACTGGGAATAATGGTGTTTTTTTGGATACCCCTGGTTGAAGGAATAACCTCTTAGGGTGTTTTTTTGGAACTATGAGCAACTATCAATGTAACATCTTTTAGCATTAATGGAAATCTTTTGACAAAGCTTACAAAAAAACCCTATGATCTACAAACTAAAAAAATAAATTTTGATTGATGATTTCAAGGCCTTAAATCTTGTATTAGTATTGATCTTGTAACTCTAAGGTTACACTAATTTTTGTTATTTAAGAAAAAAACATCATTTTTTGGGGAAAAATAACAATGCATAAATACAAATTTTCTTTTATTACACAAACTTGTTTAAAGAAATTCCATCATTTGCATTAACATGAAGACCTTATATTTTCGGACTGAAATAAAATAACATTTTAAATTCATTTTTTTTCTATTTATATAAACAAAATTTATATAAATAAAAAATAAAAAATAAATTTTTTCATTAGAGAAACAACATTAAATATGAACTAATTAGAATACAATATACGATAAAAATAATTATAGGTCTATAGAATAAGCACAATATCAACCACTATTTGAAATGCTTAAAAGAATGGATTATTTTGCAAAATGTAATATTGCACACATGATTTTTTCTACCTTTAATTCGAAATTAATAGTTATTTATTTGTTTTTGTTTTTGTTTATTTGTTTATTTAATAAAAATAAAATGATATCAATTATAATTAAATTTGTTCCTCTCTAAATTAATATAATGTAACCTCGTGAAATATAAAATACACATACATCTGAATTTCAAAATATATTAGTAGACACTTAAAAGATAAAAAAGTTATCTAAGAAGATGAATTTGAATTTCTAAATTCGAAATTTCAAAACTTTATAAGTAGCATGGGATTATTTGTGTGTGACGTTGAGATAGGGACACACTTAAAAGTTGTTTCAAAATATATCACACAATTGTGCAGATAAGGGGTAATGGATACCTAGATACCTAGTTTAGTCAATATAATAGTTAAGGAAAACTCAATAAGAAATTTTTCTTACCATGTAAGATATTTCGCTACAAACATCAAGGATGAAATATAGTAGAATTTATGAGCTGAAAAATCCTAAAAGGACATGGTTTGGACACGATTGCATGGGAGAAAATTGTAGCGAGTATGAAATATGAATAAAAATCAAAATGAAAACTGATATTGATAGAACAGATCTTATGTGTTGAACCTGTTGGAGTTAAACTACCTTTCAACAGAGCATATTTCTCAAAAATTGTAGCGAGGTACAACTTATATAGGTGCTCACTAATGATTTAGGAATCTACACACCAAAATAAATTGAGAATTCTATAATAGCTTGGAATAAATTTTATGATTGACTATAATCAAACAACAAACTAAACACTCAATCCAAGGTTGAAGACACATCAATAATAAACTCAATGTCAATGGATGCACAATATTTGGAACCAAGGTTTTAATTAAAATAACCAGTTTGTGAACTGCTTAACTAGGGTCACAGTTAGTGTTGCCAACCTACTCCTTTGATTATGTTATGTTGGCCCTTGATTTGCTTTATCTCCACATAGGATAAAGGTTGAGTGTAACAACCCTGGTGAAAATTCCAGGTAAAATATATAAATACCATAGATGATGGAATACATATTCCAAGTTGAATGTTGGGTAGAACATCTTGGTGTCAGTGTTCATTTGGTTGTTTATGGCTAAGGAAATTGGCAAAGGCAATGACTAGGCATTAAAGAGGCAAAAAGGCATTTTGGCACATTTATTTATGAAAATAAAGGAAATTAGGAGAAAAGTAAGGTGAAAGGTCACATGTTGCATGTGGGGAGGAAAATGAAGGAAAATAATGGAACTCTTTCATTACTCTCTCTCTCTCTCTCATCCTCTTGGACATTTAGAGTTTTCTTGGAGCACTTTGGCATTGGAGCAAGAAACGGAAAGAAGGCAAGAGGAAACAAAGATCAAGCAGGGAAAGGGAGGATCAAGCCGCTACAAGAAGTTTCATTGCAGGTATCGACTTGCATGTGTATTTTCCTTGCTAGGTTAGGCATGTATGGGATTGCATGTGTTTCTTTTCTACCATGGCATGGGTTTTGCCAGTTGTGACAATGTTTTCAACCTAGCCTTGCCATTTCCTGATAGCTTTGATGAGATGGGTTCTCTCATTCGGTTTATGTGGGATGGTTGGATTATATTCGAAGTTGAGTGAGGTGGATCTTTGAATTCACAAACACATGGTGTAGTGGTCCATGAACCAGACTGTGGGTTGTGGTAAAGTCAGATTGTGTGCCTCAGTGGGCCTAGGAATCCTTGCTGGTGAATGGCGGGATATCTGGGAAAGCCAAGAGGTGGATTTTCTCTCCATTGGGCCTAGTGATTATGGGATGGAATGCACGGTAAATCATGGAGAGTATATCTTGGTGTAAGGCATAGTCTTCCCTGGATCGGACTGCAGATGCACGGTAAAGCCTGAGAGAATAAGAGGCACTCAAATTCTTCATGACGTAGGCAGATAATGCTAGTGGCATCCACATTGATTGGTGTTTTTGATTTGTTCTATGAGTCCCACATTCGTATTTGGAATATGGTACGGAGGTGATTGGTTGAAGAGAGACTTGGCTTTGCCAATCTATGGTCAGGTGTGATGCAGGAGCATTCAGCCCAAGGGAAATCATTGTAAATAGTAGACATAGGGGGTCATGCATTTTTGGAATTAATTTTCTAAGTTCCAAGTCAGTTTAATATTTAGGCTTTTAAGTGTGATTTAATTAGATATTCTCAAAATAAATAAATGAGAACATAGGAACTAGGGAGAGCTTTTAGGCATAAAATGAATGGATGTGGATCATTAAGTGATAAGGAGGCTTTTCTATTTTAAAACAGAGAAAAGATGGAATAAAGCCTCAAGAGGCTTTTTGTCATGTGTATGCATTGCATGTAGAGCTTTAAAGCTTTTATGTTTTAAATCATTATGTAAAGCATGTTGTTGTATTGGATAAGGATTGAGAATGTCTATCCTTAATTAGAAATACAGAGGCAACAAAGCTCGGATGAGAGGGGAAGAATGTTGTGGTGTTCGTGTGTGGAAGCGAAGGTCTGGCTTCAATGTCAAGTAGGGTCAATTTATTGTAAATCTGGCCACGAGAGGGAGACCTCTATAACTCTGTAATTACTATTGTTTTAATGAAAAATCATTTTGTCAAGTGTTCTAAGTTGATGGATCTGTGAGCTCTTATGACGTGGGAATGGTTGCAGTCCTTCTATGGAGACATATTTTTTAAGATGACTCGTTATTGAGTATGAATCTGTTGCAGGAGGAGTCAAACTAAAGAGAGGTAGCCTCAAAACTGTGGGCAAGTGCTCGTAGAATTGTACAAGCTCAGGTGTGATAACTCTTTGGATCAACAGTGTTGAAATCCATCTGCGTAATCTGTGTGTATAATTTCTATGTTAAGTTCGAATCAGTTCTCTGTGCATGGGGTCATGTGTACTACAATCATGTAGAAGCCTGTGTATGCATGGGATTTCCGCTTGAGTTTCACAGTAATCACAGGTTGGAATACAACATTTCGCATAGTAAAGAGGAAGAATCATGCGATGGGAACCGAGGACTAAATGAACTTTATCATGTTGTACGAAGACTTCCTGGACATAAGCATGATCGTATCGCAAATTTTATAGGTGAGATGCAGTCTTCATATCGTACCTGTGCGAAGAAGTGAGGGGAATGGTCTTCAACCCATCAAAAATATTAAGGGAATATGAACACAGTCTAGCTTCACGTAATCGTGACGATATTAAGGTACTGTGAGATTGGTACCAAAGAAGTGCTATTTGTCCATCAAGTGAACTTGGAGAAGGCACTAAGATATGCCACCACTTCAGCAATCGCAACGCAATGCACCTGACAATATAGAATATAAGTTGAGGAAGGATTAAATGGCATTGATTGACTTCTTACAAGAAAATTATCTCTACCTGTAACGCACTGGATCATGGATTTATGGAAACTGTTTTCGTCCATCTTCGCATTCTGCTTGGATGTATAATAGCAAAACACTCAGTTCCAATTCAACAAGGAAAAAGAACATGTAGTTAGAAGACAAAGCGTGGAATTTTATTTGGAGAGAGGAATTGATTTGATATCGAGGAGATATGAATGTAATGCCGAGATGCATACATAGGGTATAAATATCCTAGTTATTGCAAGCCCTACTTGCATAAGGGTGGAACGTGATAGTCCCATCACCGGTTGGTTCATTGCATTGATTAATGAGAAATTCATTTCATTGATTTTCATGTGTAATTTTACTAATGTAAATATGGATTTTGATGGATGATATATATATTGTATTTTTGTCTCTATTATGGTGGTTATAAGCACATTTTATGACAACAACTATGTATGGCTCTCAACATGTTTTTACTTGTATTTGAATGGATATGGTATCTATGACCTAATAAGCGATAAGGTAGCAAATGACATGAGGCAACAATGGTTTATAGTGATCCTCAGATAAGTATGAGATCCCTACACTTAATTATGTTGTTTACACTTGTAGGTTACATGTTGAAAATATGTTTGATGAAATGCCTGTCATGACTAGTAGGGGTCTGTTTAAGGCTTCGTTGAGTTTATTGCTTTTGCTTCATTGTTTCCCTGCATTTTTATTGATTTCAAGATTTCGTTCCATTGTGGGTAGTGGCTTGGGCTCTGGCCCTGAAAAAGTGGCTTAAATCTCGGGGTTGCTGGCACAAAACTGGAAATTTTGGTCCACAGTCGATGACATGCAAACCTATGAGAGCAACTTTATGTCTCTGGTCACTTCCTTTCCCATAGCATGAGAGCGAATATGGCCTTAGAGGTCCAGAACAATAGTGGGACCCATGGACAAACTGTTTGAGCGGTTGACTTGTCTTTTGAGGGTTCCGTTGATGATGTTTGATGACTGCGCGTGATTTTCCGTCGATTCCGCTTCCAGGTGACCTAGGAGGTCGAATATGATCATAGTAGCCTCTTGTCTCATGTTTACCCCGACTGACATGATTACTTGGTTGGATGTGGGAGGAGGATGTTACAGAGTGGTATGAGAGCATGGTTCAACTCTCGGAATGGACGGGTTGAAGGTGTTGGTCATGCATGCATGTCAATTGCATGTGTGTTTCTTACACTTGCATACCGTGTACTTGTTGCATTTCTTGATGCTTGAGTATGGCTGTAGTATGGCTATCATGGAGAATTTGATATTGATTTCGTGCAATGCATTGTCATAAGTATGTGAGTGTTTATGTATGGATTATATGTCGCTTACATGTTGATTTTATGGTCCCTACTTACATCCTTGTATGTTAGGTTACATTCTTGAATATTTTGGATTACATGTATCAATCTTGTAGGTTGATTACAAGAATTGATCGCTTATGCTTGACTACATGTGTTTATGGGTATGTGTAGTTGATTAGGCTTTATGCATGTCGATGGTTGCATGTGGAAATGTGTACAATGGGGTAGTTGTTGTCGTCATGTATGAGGTCATGGTTTGTGTGGTTGATATGGTCATGCATTGATGACTAGACTCTAGCTAGAATGATGTGTATATGGTTTAGTCATCATGTGTTATATGTCTATATGTAGTTGTTATGCATGTATGATCTTGGTTATAGTTATGCGTGAATAGTAGGTCAAAAATGCCTTGTGAAGTCATTGTATGCAATTTAGGTCATTATGGTGCTATTGGTTGTTATGATGCTAATGCGCTAGTTGAGATGGAGCAAGGGATGCAGATCATCATAATGAAGTTGCAACATTGGACTTCGAGGCAAGAGCATGTCGTCATACATGTTTGTATGTTGGTCATGTAGGTATGTAAGTTAAAGATTGTTATATGCATTAAGGTTATATACATTGGGTTTATGTACATGTACTTTGATGTTATATTTACATACATGATAACTGATAGTTGATTAGCATAGTCATATGCACATGAGTCAGATAGTCAAGAATCATAGTAACTTGTGGTTGTAAGCATTGCTATTGTTGGTTAGGTTAGATAACTTGATAATTATGTTATATGATATGTTGATGAACATGATATATAACTTATTGTTGTTATGTGCTATTAACTTGATGATTAGGCTTATTTCATTTAGATCTTGATGTTGTAATTTGCATTGGTCATATGTGTGATGGTTATGTTCATTGCATTGAATATCTTAATGTTATACGTATTGTGTTAACCTGGTTTGACCTCTGCAAATGGTTGTGGTTGCGATATTCAGGTATGAGCTGACATATTGGTGATATGATGTCGTACTAATCTAGATTGATCGTACATATTTATGCATGAAAAAAAAATGATTTTGAGCTTATGATGTGCACATGTTAGTTAGTTACTGTTATGGATATCATGATTTATGTTTGAGTTGATATGTTGTGAAGTTGTATCGTGCTAACCTAGTTTTATTGTGTAGACAAGATAGCCTTCCCTGATATACATTAAGGTATGAGTTCACTTATGTCGTATATTTTGTGTTTGATTATTTGATTATGGCATCTATTTGGTGTTAAAGTGTTTGGTGTCTATTACGTCATTTAGTTGATCTATTTAACATGGTATGTTTGCAAGTTGGTTGAATGTTTGATGAATTTCATAATATGAGTATGCGTTCCAATGATCTTGCTTTAAGACGATTTTATTAACACACATGTGTTGATATAGTTGATATGTACTTGAGTGTAGGCAGTGATAGTTGTAGCATTATGTCTAATGACTATGAGTTGACTATGGATTATGACATGATTCTTTGTAAAAGTTGATTTCAAATTGATAGATATGATTGTCTTGATATTTGGAACATGTGGTTGACATGTGTGAGCAGTTGCAGGAGACATGCTTGGTATTAGCGTGATGAGGTAATAATTGATGTGTTTATATAACTAACAGTTGGGTGACGTGATAGTATATAGTAAGACTTAGTTGCAACATGGTAAAGGTAAATGAAAGGAATCAGGTAAATTTGGCTATGTTTGGAAACTCTAATTCCCAATGAATGAGTGCTTTGCATACATGAAGTCTTCTTAACCTTGATTTTGTTTGACATTATCTGGATATGTGCTAGATTCATGAACATGTACTTGCCATGTATATTAGCTAGTCTTTAGTTACAGGTGGATTTGTCAAGGGGATTGGAGTCCCTTGAGAGATGGCATGGATGTTCAGTTGCAAGCAATGTGCTTGGCACAACAAGATAATGCAACTGATGTATTGTTATGTTTATTTATACACTGACAATTATGTTCTTATGGAAATGTGATGCAAGGGACTACATGGCAAAGAGAGATTGCCATAAAATCTTGAAGAAGGTTTTGGTTGAGTTTCCTTGGGAACCTTGGGGATTGAGTCACGGTGTTTGGTATTTTTTTGATTTGCAGCTTTATTTATGTCTAGAGTATGCCCATACCACTTCGTTTGTGGATTCGTATTGTTATTGGTTTAATGGTTTTCTTCTTAAAATTATTGTTTCCGTTATTTCATTTTATGTTTTGAGTCTGGGGAATTGGTTGGGAAAGAGGAAAAGTTGATGGTCCAGCTCTAGAAGCACTGTGTAGTACTCAACAGGGAATGTGAGATTCAGATGAAGCTTTGTGCATGAGTAAGCATAGTGGAAGGTAAGACTGACAATCGATTAGATTGGTTCGGTCCATTGATGTAAATGGACAGTGGCAACATAGTCATGAGAAAGGTAATAGGAAAGGTGAAGTGAATGTATTTGAGATATAAGATGCCTTGGCTATGTTGGGAACAATTGTTCTCAATGTTGTGCATGATGTCCATAGATAAAGTGAGTTCTCTTAACCTTGACCTTGATATTTGGTAGTTATGTTATGATCATGATTGTTCTTATGTTTATACATGTATACATGTAGAGGTGTATGTATGTCATATATGACAGGGTTGTCATGGATCATGATTATTAATGCTAACATTTATGTGTATATATATGTATGTATGCATATCATTGTCTGAAAAGATCATGATTGTTTATGCTAATGTTTAAGTATATGTATGTATGTATCCATGTATCTATTTCATAGCCCGACAGATCATCAATAAGCGTTCTTGTGGCGGAATGATTGCTTATGAAGGAAAATGGCACGAAGAAGTTCCTGGTCTATGAGGAACCAAGTGGAAAGAGTAGTCACGACAAACATATGATGCCAGTATCACGTGAATATGAATTTATATTGTATGCTTGTATTATGCCTATGCTTATGTTATGGACAGGTTATACCGAGGGATACATCAGCAAAGTGAAAGCAATGTGATCTATGACATGTTGGGACAAGCATGTATAAGATACTGGAAGCAAGGTTGCTTGGTAAAGAGTTAGTGTGGTTTTGGATGTGTGGTACGACTATTGTGCATATGTCGTATATGTTGTACTTTGTTGCACCTGTGATGTTGTGTGCATGCAGTGTGTGTACATGTTGATTATGTAATGTTATGTACATGATGTAGTGCATATAGTGTTGTATTAACGTTGCATATTCAATGTTGGGTATAGATGGTGCTTTGTATGTGTTGGATATGCAGTGTTGCATACAGATGATGCTATGTACATGTTGGGAATGCAAAGTTATGTATAAGTGGTGTTGCGTGCATATTGTACAAGAGGTTCTATGTACATATGGTGTGGTGTGCATGATTGTACAAGTGGTGCTGTGTGCATGTGGTGCTATGTGCATGTTGTACAAGTGGAGCTATGTGTAGGTGGTTCTGTGTACATGTCTTGCATGTGGCGCTATGTGCATGTGGTGTTGCATACATGTCGTGCGTGTAGTACTGCGTACATGTGGTATTGTGTACATGTTGTACAATGGTGCATTGTACATATGACATTGTGTAGGTGGTGCCGTGTACATGTGATGCTGTGCACACGTTTTGCAAGTGATGCTTGGTACATGTGGTACTGGTGTATGTGTGGGATTGAGTGCATGTCATACATGTTGTGTTGTAGGCATGCAATACTATGTATGTGCATTTTGTAGTCATGGTATTGTGACATATGCATTCATGGTGTTGCACTTTAGACACGTATTTGTGTTATGTTGTACATTAGGTGTAGGTGCATGTATTGTGTTGTATGCCGAATGTAGGCGTATGTATGAGTTGTGTTGTATACCAGGTGTACATGTATGCATTTTGTGGTGTCACACGTTGTGTGCGGATGAATGTCTTATGATGTACTTTGTGTACATATACGTACGTACACTGGGTGTAGGTGTATGTTTTGTATGTCAGGTATAGGTGTATGCATTGCATGGTGTTGTATGGCATGTGTGGTTGTATGTGTATGATG
Organism: Pinus taeda; assembly: GCA_000404065.3. Classification (NCBI taxonomy): domain Eukaryota; kingdom Viridiplantae; phylum Streptophyta; class Pinopsida; order Pinales; family Pinaceae; genus Pinus; species Pinus taeda. The sequence goes on from APFE031250081.1 coordinate 82,738, forward strand.
TACACTATGCGTATGTGCACCTGGTCGAGGAGAAGGCACTGGGTGTTTGCTGGGTGTGGCAACTGATTCGACTTGTGTTAAAAAGAACAAAGGCAAAAGTGAGGATCAATGAAGGATAAGTATTGGTATTATATTTTAGTTTTATTATGCATGTGATTTATGACTATTGTATATGATAATTATATGTGATCTATGATTCTGGTTTATTGTGGTTACATGTCATGTATGATGTTGATCTATGATGGTTGTGTTTTGAGCTAACATGATGTGATATTTTTATATATGTTGATTTCGTCAAATATGCTAGTTTGACTTGTTGTGATAGGAAGTGAACATGATTGCAAATGTACCTTATTAACGAACTACCAATGAGGTATGATTTGAGGTTATTTCAATTTATTTTGAATCTAATGGAAATTGTGTGATTGGAACATGAATGCATGAACATTCCTGGTTGGGTGGTTAAACTTAATTGCAAGAATTGACAGCAGCAACAAACGAAATTGAAACATGCAACAATATGCTGGTAAAGCACTTGAGGAGTAGGGCCATTGTGGGACACTGATACCCAATAGTGTCCATTGATTTCCATGAACATGCTATGATAGGTATGATGGTTTTGAGGCATGGATATACCTTGGTTTTTGTATCTTCCGATGCGAGGAAGCCTTTCCAAAGGATGGACTGCCCGAGATGGGGGTGCCAATAGAACTTGTAAGGTGAGTGACTGCACGGAAGAGGTGGCCGGATTCACAAGGGACTGTGTAATAAAGAAGGGAAGGTCGAGGATGGATTTGTTTTGGTCATGAAAATTGCCAGATGGAATCAGATGCACATTAGGAGTGTGCCTTAGAACAATGAGCCGCTAACTGTTCATTGAAAGGATAAGTGGCATAGGATTGTAGCGCTGGACATTGGATGTACATTTGACTTTGTAGTGGATTTTGGACTTCCTAGGAAGGAGGTGAATCCTGGTATTACTTTGAGGTGGAGGTGTGAGCCTCTGGGTTCCCTTGTTGCAAATGCAAGCATCATATCCTTCTATTTCCTGGTTGAGAAAATGTGCATATGTGTGTATTATTGTAAATACCATAATGAGCTGTGTTATAAAGCTCCACTATGCGGTATGTTGTCATGTTGTTATGATGTTTTTCTCTTAAGAAAATATTTCATTGTAAATACTGCATCGAGCTGTGTTATAAAGCTCCATCTGCAATATGTTTTGTTTTCAACAGTCTTGTTAGTTATAGGTGTCATTCAACACCAATGACGGTGTTCCCCTAAGGGGGAGGGTTCTGTAATAACCCTGGTGAGGATTCTATGTAAAATATATAAATACCATGGATGATGGGACACATATTACAAGCTAAATGGTGGGTAGGATATCTTGGTGTGGGTGTTCATTTGGTTGTTTATGGTTAAGGAAAATGATAAATACAATGGCTAAGGCATTAAAGAGGCAAAAAGGTATTTTGACACATTTATTTATGAAAATAAAGGAAATTAGGAGAAAAGTAAGGTGAAAGGTCACAGGTTGCATGTAAGGAGGAAAATGAAGGAAAATAATGGAAAATGAAGAAAATAGAGGCCTCATTCATAAAAGGGCTTCTAAGGATCAGTTGACAAACTTGGTCAGTTTAGCTTTGGAACTCTTTCAATATTCTATCTCATACTCTTGGACACTTAGAGTTTTCTTGGAGCACTTTGGCTTTAGAGTAATAAAGGAAAAGAAGGCAAGAGGAAACAAAGATCAAATAGGGGAAGGCAGAATCAAGCCACTACAACAGGCTTCATTGTAGGTATCGACTTGCATGTGTATTTTGCTTTCTAGATTTGGCATGCATGGGATTGCATGTGTTTTTCCAGGTGTGACAATATTTTCTGTCTAGCCTTGCCATTTCATTATAGCTTTGATGAGATGGGTTCTTTCATTCGTTTTATGTGGGATGGCCGGATTGGATTCGAAGTTGAGTGGAGTGGATCTCTAGATTGAAAAACACATGGTGTCTGGTCCCTAAACCAAACCGAGGATGCACGAAGCCACTGGCCTAGTAACCCCTGGACCAGACTGTGGGTTGCAGTAAATCCAAACTGTGTGCTTGGTGTCCAACGTTGACTAGAGACTGGACCAAAATGTATTGAGGAACCTACTATCCCAATCTAAGATGATAGACTGTGGGATCCCAAAGTGTACCCACACTCATTCGAGGAAGAGTTTTACAGTGGATTTTGCTGTGATATTCTTCTTGTAGGCCACCATAATGGCCATCTTCAAAAATTTGTTGATGACCACAAAAACACAGATGTTTCCATGTTATTAGAAGGAAGGCCCGACATGTAATCCATGGAGATGGATTCCCAAGGTCAACTAGGGGTATGTAGTGGAGTATAGAGGCCTTGCTTATTGATGGTCTGTTTGGCAATGACGCAGTGTTGACAATAATACTGAGAGGGGGGGTGAATCAGTATTATCTAATTATTTTACCAAATCTTTCTTATTTATACTTTGACTTATTTTTGCATACCAATATACCATAAATAATGAGCATGAACAAAAAAAGCAGACAGTCACATCAAAGAACACCAGATATAAGGTGGAAACCCAATGTGGGTGAAAACCACCTGCTGCAATATGTCTCTATCTTCTTTCAAATTAGAAACTCCTTTTTCAATGGTTTTGTACTGGTGCAATCCTTTACCAGTACGCAGGCTGCAACCTGCAGAGAGCTACAACTCTCTCATTTTCCAGTCTCTCCTGGAAGGGAGCTACAACCCCCTACTT
>APFE031250081.1:96419-107251 GCA_000404065.3 Pinus taeda
ACTACTAAAAATAGAAAGTTCTAAAAATAGCATTTCTAGGTCCCTTCCTATTTATAGCAGTCCCTAGTCTATCTATAAGAAGTAAAATTAATTTTGGTCTTAATAATAGTTGGAAATATTAATTAATTAATTCAGTTGAGTTAATTAGTTAAGGAAATTCGAATTTGAAGTCTTTGTGAGCATGCACATGAGTTGTCCCACTGATTGAGGAATTTATCCTTAATTTCCTCCACTGATTGAGGGAATAAGTATGAATTCTATAATGAGAGAATCAGTTGACTTAGTTCTAACTAGTCAAGTCCAGTTAAATTATTTTAACAAGTTGTTAAAATAATAAAATATAGTTTGTTAATGTTTGCAGGCATGTGAAAACTATTATTTTAGATAACTGAGAATTCACTCATGGATAACTGTTGCATGTCAGTTTTGTCAGAGACCCAGTTGAAATCAGATGTAGGACAATGTACTATCAGATGCTTGGATATTTCTAGTAAGTATTCCTTGCATGGAGAAGGATCTATTATAGGAGATTGGAGGACTTGTGGCCTATATATTGAGGCCTAGGTAGTCCATGATTTTCATCTTCTGATTGAAGATCATTAGGATCTTTTGATTACAGAGATATCAGGATAGCTATTGAGCTAATTCTTTTTGTATGTTGAAGAGGATTTCCACTTGATTGATAATACAATGTTGGGGTTTTATGCTGGTGCTTTCCCCAGCGATATATTCTATGTTATGTGTGATTGATTCCTTCTTATCAGTTATATGTGTTCTTATTGATGTTTCTCATGGTTGATTAAGCTTCCGCTAAATTGTTTGTAGAAGTAGATCAAGTGTTTTGCTTTAGTACATTGCATTACCAGGTGATCTACAGGTGGGAAATTTCTACATGGTATCAGAACTAGCTGATTTGTAGAAAAAGTTCTACATGGTCTTAGAGTTAGCTGATTTGTAAAAAAATTCTACAAAAAGTCATACATCCTTGAGGGTGTATCATCATGAAAACAAAATTCTTGATTTTGGAAACGAGCTTACTACATTTTTTTGTAGTAACCAAAGAGATGACGGTAGGCAGTGTTACCTCCGGTATCTTGTACAACTTATTTCCCAAAGTCACAATACAACCGCAAGGCCTTGACTCATACACAACATGTCGCTTCCACAAGTATGTTTGGCCTAATAATACATCACAAACATCAAGGGGAGCAACATCACATAATACCCCCTCCGTGAAGGGCTTGATGCTGTATGGAAGGTGACACTACTGGCTCACGTAAAGATCCTGTCCTTTGTGAAGCCACTCAATGGTGTACAGTTGTGGGTTTGCTATGGTCGCTAAGCCTAGTCGCTTCACGACCTCTTCCAAAATCTTTTTACTCCCGTTGTCGACGATGAACTATAGCAGGGAACCCTTTATGCACATCTAGGAGTGGAAGATGCTCTCCTCCTCCTCTGTATCTTCGGGTCCTCCTTTTGGATCTTCATGGTGGAAAAGGTGGCGTTGGGCTTCATATCGATAATATTCTTGTCTTTATCATTCCCCTTTTTGGGTTCTGACTCAGAGTTGGAAAATACAGCATATTCTGAAGCCTTCAGCTCGTCCACCATTGACTACTTGGCCTGACACTCACTTGTGTTGTGAGTGGAGCTCTTATGGAACTCACACCACTTTCTCGTGTCCTTCTTCGGCTTCGCAGTGTTGTTCTTTGCTTATGGCTTTGGCGAATTGTCCCGGGCCACCCCACCTTGGCTTTGTCCTTTGTTCTATGGTTTTGGGGCACCTTTCCCTTTCTTTAGATTCGTAGATCCAAAGTCTTGCTTCTTTTGTTTAAAATTCTGCTCAATATTGAAGGTGTATCGGTACGCCATGCTGAGTGAGGAGATGTCCAAGGACCCAAATCTGGTCTTGGATGTACCTATGTAGGCAGTCACGGTCCTTGAGTACCAAATGTTTCTTAGAATCCTTGATACCCAAATTCATTCGAAGGGTATGAAAAACATTGGTAAACTCCGACACATCTTGGTCCCTTCCCTGCCGCATCGTTGTCCACTTTATGTATTTATCCTCATAGCTCCTGACATGGTAGTACTGCTCCTTGATGGCATTCTGGAATGAATTCCAAGTGGGTGAGGAAGAAAACAATGAGTTCGTAATTTCATCCTTCTTCTCACAATAGGTTTCCCATTAGTCCTTGATGTGGGGGGTAGCTTTGAGAAGAGAAAAAGTAATATTTTCTCGACTGGAAAAATCATGAATAGGAAAACATCCTTCTAGCAAATTTAACCATTTATCTACAGTGTCTTCATTTATTTGGCCCTCAAATATGGGAATATCAAAGTTTACTTGTATCTTAAAAGGAGTGGAGCATCCATAGTGGCTGCTGGATGTAGATGCGCCGCTGGTGGGCAATTGTTGAAGGATCTAGGAAAAGTTATCCATCATCGAGTTCCTTTGTTTCTCGAGGGCCTCCTTGAGCGATATTTTGATAGGATCTCCTCCCCCCTCATATTTATTTTCTTCCCCCATGTATGGCCGTCGGGGTTTGTGAGGCTAATCTTGCAAAGGTTCAACCAGATCAAGCCCTAACTCCTTATATCCCGACCTTGTTGGGGACATGCAAAGAAAAATAGAGAACGAGCATACCACGTTGAAACCACTGATCTAGATTTAAACAGGAACACAAAAAATTATAGAGATAACCATAAATACAAAGATGCAATAGAAATAACTCTTCATCTCATTAATATCAAATACTAAAATATGCTTACAAACATAATGGAAATAAGTCTAGCTGGGGAAATGGTAGATTATCTATGAGAAGAGATGTGATGGATACATGCCTCATAACTGTGTTACAATGAGGCTCAAAGGCCTATTTATTATTGAGAAACAATGGAAAACCCTAAACATTCAAAAACCAAACCCTAGGAGATGAAGCACCAAACTATGTGCCCCATTTGGGTAAATTGGTACATCAACTTCCAGGGCTCGTAACTTTGGCATACGATCTCCATTTGACGTGCACAATACCTCATTAGAAATATCTATACGAAGACTAAAAATTTTGAATGACCAACATCCAAAAACCACCCCTTTTGGTCTCGGTTTCCCAAAAAATGTCGTTTAGGGCCTCAAAATGGCTCCAGAAGTTCAGGACCCGAAAAACTACCAAAAATAGTAAATTGTGTTACAAATAAGGAAACTAAAAAACTGAAAGAAATAATGGTGGGGATTGAAGTGGAATAGGTGGGTGGCCACAATATCCACCTGGATTATTCCTCCCCCCTTAGGAAGCAATGGTCCTCATTGCGTTGAGTTCTTCCATGAGATGAGTAAAGTTTTGATGAGCTTGGTCCCTCGTAAGCCACTTGCTCTGGTGGAGTTAGCCTACTTTGACAACTCGATATAGTTGGATCCTTTGCTATTGGGTGTTCTTGATCTATGTGTCCATGATCCAATCAGTTGTGGCTTGTTCCATGGAATATGGATTTAACTTTGTAGGTGTGAGTTGTTCTGCAATGTCTGATGTGTCTAGCAATGATGGGAAATATGGTCGAAGCGGTCCACATTGAACACTGGGTGGAGGCCAAGGAATGGGGGAATTATGAGCTCAAATTCATTGTCTCCCACAACCTTGGTAATGGTGTAAGGACCATATCAGAGTGGTCTAAGTTTCCGATAGGATCCAGTAAGGTGTTCCTTCTTCAAATGCAGCCAGACTTTGTCGCCCACCTAAAACTTGTGTGGAACCTGATGTTGATCATGTCGCTGCTTGTATTTGGCATTTAATTTCTACAGAATGTCATGGATGTTAAGTTTTAGTATGTTCTATGCTTAGAGAAATTTATTTCAATTTTCACATTTAGCTTAATATCTTTTCTAGATTAGCAATCGCATCAACATTAAAGTAAATTACAGATGGAACATAAACATAAATCGTAGAAGACAAGACAAGACAAGAGGACATAAGATGTGGTGAAAGCCAGGGAAAAACCCCACAATGTGGGGAACCCTTGATCAATTATTCTTTTATGTTCTTCAAAGTTCAGCAGAGAAAGTGAGAGAGATAGTACATTTACAATAGAAGTCAACACTTTGACTTTTGATATCTGCAGAGATCAGTTGAAGACATATAGCTTCAACTGATTCTCTAAGGTGACTCCTTCACCTATCATAATGCTGCCTCTCATTCATTTTCTGCACATTACCGTGTGACACCTTGCTGTACTGTCACATGTGTTGAAACCTGATGACTGAGCTGCTCTCATCTTCATGCTACATCTTTCATGGTCTTATTCATCATCAAGCTGCCCATGCTCATGATTTCATGCATCATTATGCTACTCATGCTCATGATCTCATTCATCATGGTGTTGCCCATGATCTCATTTATCATCATGCTACCCATGCTCATATCATCGATGTCATCACAGTTGCATCATCGCTGCACCTTTACTGAGATCATGCTTGCTGTACCTTTGAAGTTGTTATTGCTGCATCTTTCCAATGATGATATCTATTGATAACTTTATTAAGGGCTTCTTTTATATAATGACAGTTTCATCATATAAACAGTAGGATCATCAATGCATCACTGTTGGGGGTATATGAGCTAGCAGGAGCACAGATCAACACACACATGTATATATACTGATGTATATGTTAATACACATACCTTTTTCATCCATCTGAGATGACATCCGAGATCATACCTTCATTCATGGCATTTGAGATCTGCTCCTTTGATTGAGATCTCAGAGAAGGGTTTACTAGCAACAAGACTGCAGCTTACTGTCCATTTGAAGTCTTGTCTATCTATGATTGAGCAGGAGAATGTCCGAGGCAAGTCTTCTTTGACTGCATATAAAGGCTTGTTTCCATGACTGCGTAGAAGGTGACTTCCTGACAACGTAGGAAGGTATCTCCATTACAGCGTGTCCTATTACCATGTGTAAATATAACTGCGTTGTATCTCCATTGCCTACATATATATATATATATATATATATATATCCATTTCACTGTATAAGGTCTTTTACGTCTGCGTATAGATGTCTCCATAGACATGAATTAGGGCGTTAGATTGACTGTGACTAGGGCTTCATTTGCAGTTAGGGCATTATACTTGGCCCAATGTATCTTCATTAGTGTCTCTCCTTCACCAAAAACCCAAGACGTGGAGAGGATATCACATGAAGTGTCTCTCAAATGACTTCAAGTCCTCGCTTATTTATACTAAAACGTAGATGATGAATAGACATGACTATTGGGCTTTCGAGCCTACAGAAGATGCTGGTCGGCTTGACAATTTGTCTTATAATATAAATAAATTCATAACTTCATAAATACTTATCGAAATCGGATGATCTTTAGATCAATCCTACACCACTTGATGAGAGGGATCTAATAAAAATATCAACTATCATAAATGAGATGACCCACATGGAGTTTGGCCCTAGTTGCCAAATTTAACACACCCTCTCAACTAGGGAGAACTCCATCTGTTGATCCATATATCCAACAATACTATCTTTGCCATTAGTGCCCTGCACTGCTCTGCACTGCTCAACTTAGCTCTACTCAACTTGCTCAGCTCATATCTGCTATGCTCAGCTCTGCCCAGCTTTGCTTTGCTCAGCTCTTCTTTGCTAAACCATGAAGAAGAAGAATTGATCAAGAATGTCTCATACCATTCTCCACTGACCCAAAGTCAGTCTTAGAGTGCGTACTGTTATCACTCAGGTTGTTCCCCCAGGGAAATACTAAGGAGGGAATACAACCGAGGTAACCACAAACCAATATTTTAGTTACAAATTCTAGCCAATCTGCATCTAGAGAGGGCTCTCTCTTTATAATTTAGCTTTGTTCTGAGGTTTTTAGGGTAGTTATGATGTACAAGGTTTTGTTTTGATTTTGTTGGATGGTGATCATCAATAGGAATCGGGTGCAAATCTAAACAGTTTATTCCATTGGGCTGATGGAGTCTATGAGTATGAACTGTTGAATATGATTTCTTTGACAGAAGGTTATACTACAGAGCAAGATAATCAATCTTGGAACAATTTTATAATCTGGAAATAGATGGAATGGAAGCCAGTGGGTGAAGGGCAATTAAGAATCTTTCATCATTATAGTAGAGGGAAATCTGTGAATATTACCAAGGAGCAATTGAGAATTCCTTGTTTAACGTTCCAAGTGAAAGAATCAGTGGAAACAGGAGCAGTTAAGAATTCCTATTTATGCTGATTCTGAAGAAAACATAAGTAGTAATGGCGATTGAGCACAAAGTGTATTTAAACAAATTATGGGCTATTCTTTTTCTCTATTACTAAGTGTATGAAACATATATGATATTTGTAAACATGAAAAACTATAAGACACAGGTAAGAAGAAACTTATTGATCCATAAAAGACACCGAAATCCTGTAGCAGGGCCCAGAGCATCGATTCCGCATTCAGACAATGCAGCAACAGTAAACTTCAACAGCCTTTTGTTTAAAATTCTCAGAATTACAACGCAGTCTAGAAGAGATATCACCAACCCCGAATACATCTCTTGGGGAGGTATTTATACAAAAAGAGTTACAAAATATCTCATAGAGAAAATATCAAGCAATAACTTTATCCATCTACTTCTTCAAAGGAAGTAAATGACACTGAAAACAAAGGGCAATGAATGTAGGAGTAATTGCTGCTATGCTGGCTGCCTTAGGTGGTCAGATATATTTGAATTTTTGACTCAATGAGTCGGCTGGTAGCTGTCTCTTTATTTTGCGTTCCTGCGTTGCTGTCCCGACCCTTTCATTTGTGCCTGACTCCGCTTTAATGTGTTTTGGCGTGACTTCCTTCCTCTGTTGTTTTCATTTTTATGATATGTGGCATGTGCATTGAATTTGATTAAATGCAGATGATCAAAAGAGAACTAAAAATACATTGATAAAACCTCTAACATGCCCTGCCACCATTGGTCTATTGGCAACTAGTGTCTTTGAAGTTTTATCAATATTTCATCAGCTTCAGTATACCTATAGAAATTGGGCTGGACTTCAAAAAGATGTGTTATTTCATGCTAAATATAGAACAGATTTTCCAGCTTGTCATATAAGATCTATCCAGAGGGAGGTGCTATGTCTTCAGAAGTGCTTGATGATGCCGTGATTTGATTGGAAACATATGTATTCACCCTGTGAGCATATTGTTCACGTGTCAACAGTCTCTAACTGCTGGTTAACAAACTGGATAGACCCTTTTGCTACAAGGCTGTAAACTTTTCTGTAAAAGCATTTATTTCTATCTACATTTCTTGACACTTTCTCTCTAGATTTTGTATAAAATTCCTCATGGTTAGCACCTTTTTAACTATCCAAATGGTACCTATTCTGTCCCTGATATCTAGAGCTGCTAGTTGTTCTTTGGTATGAGTATTCAAAAAATGAATTAGTCTATTGGCCTATTCGGACATGTTTCCAAATAATGCTCTGACCTTTTGAATCTCCACTTGGGCCATTTCTATTAATTCAATTTTCTCATGGATAGTTTGTATTGATCTCCATTGATCAGTGATGGACTGGTCAATTTTAGTCCACAAAATTGTTTTGATTTCTGATAGAGGTTTATGAAGAGTAAGATCTTTCTCCAAGGGTTTTACCTTATTTTCCAAGGCCTTTACCTCTCTTGTTTTTCTGCCACAGTCATTTTTGATTTATCATAACTCACTTCTAGTTTAGCCAATTTCTCTTTGGCCTCTTTAAGCTCTGACATTTGGAGTTCTAAATCTTTTACTGCCTTCATCAACTCCTGCATGCTCATGCTGGTATCTGGTACTATTGTTGTTGCTGTTGCTGAAGTATCTGTGGCTAATGTATCTGTTGCTGGGACATTGGGAGTTACTGTTGTTGTAGTTGTAGGAGGAGCAATTGTGCTTGTTGGAGTTGTTTCCGGTGGCTGGGAGGTCGACACTCCCTGCTTCTCTTTCATTGCTTTCTCCAATGCCTGCTCTGTTTTTGCTAATCTCTCATTCATCCTCATCAGTAAACCCATCATGTCCTCCTCTTCTTTCTTCTACACAACTTCTGTGGTTTGTGTATGGCATTGTAATAGGCAACTTTAGTTGCTTCTTGAGGGCTGCAATATCTTCCTCTTTCTTTTTTATCAATGCCTTTATGCCCTTGGCATCATTGGGATCATGTCCCAGCTCAATGATAATTTCCTCCAAGGATTAGATCCTATTATCCTTGGCTAATGAAGAAGCCTTTTCCAACTCTAATTGGGCAGAGGTGTTATGCAATGAATTCTACAATTTATGAGCTAATAATGTCTTGTTTGCCAAGGTGGAGTACATTCTCCAGTTTTCTTGTGCAATTCAATCTGGTCCATTGAATTGATGTCTTTGGAGAGAACTTCCAGATTGTTCCTGATATAATCAGCAGCTGACTGTGGCTGCTGGACTGTGGGCTTGAAGTGACTAAGGATCATTTTCCCTTCTTGAATGTCAAATGCTGCCATTAACCTTTGTTGATTAGTGGGGGTCATCTTCAGCAATTGATCATAAAGTTGAATTCTTATTGGCTCATTCCTTGCCTTTATCTCAGTGAAGGTTCTCTTAACGTCTGAACCTTGCTTGCTTTGTTGTTTGCTTTGAGGCCTGGTGGATGAAACTTCCACACTATGCTGCCTCTCTAGCTCTTGCTGACATGAGCTAGCTGATGTGTTCATCATTGGAGGAGTTTGCTGCCCAGTCTTTCCTTCACCCCTTAGGCTGCCTGATGTTTCTTCCAAGAGTTCCTCCTCAGAGTAAGGATTTAACCTTCGCCTCTTTTCCCCTGGCTGTTCTGCTGGTCCACTTACATGTGTGCTTTCCTCTCTGTCTCTTTTCTTGCCTCTTTCCTCATTTAGAGGAGTTTGTAATACAGGGATTTCTAGCACCTTTGTTTGTGTTGAAGGACCTTGCTCTTGGCCTTATTCCTTTGATGTATCTGGCTGGTCTGCCATTTTTTCCTGCTCTGAATCTATTATCTGCTTGCCCTTAGCTGACCTTGTGCTGGTCTTTTGTGATGGCTGCTGAGAAGTCCCAACAAAAGATGTGTCACCTCCTATGTGCTGAGGCAACTTGAAAGATACCTGTCCAAAAGAGTCTAGGTCAAGCTTTTTTTCAATCTCTTTCATATCTCTTTCCAATCTCTCTTCCTCAGTAATTCCCTCAACTAATGTGCCCTCTAACCACTCTTGTTGATTAGCATATTACTGGATTTCAGGGATTTTTCAATGAACATATGCTGGCAGCTTATTTTTCACTTTCCTATAACTTATGAAATGATTGGGGTCATATGGTGCCCAATAAAAACTCTGTTTCAGCTTAAGTTGGTGCCCTAAAATATTGTCAGCCTCTTGCCAGACTTCTCTTTTATTGAAGATGAAAGGACCTAGTTGATTGCTTATTTTGAGTTGTGCCTTTTACTTGGCCTCACAGAAATGGATTAAGTCTGCTTGGATAAACTTCCTGAAGTATTCTAGTGCAAACAGTCTCATTGGCACATATTTTGGCAATTTGTAGGGGCACAACTCATAGCCATATATTCAGATTTCAGTGTGATTGATGAAAATGAGATTTTGGGGGTTGCCCAAAATCCCAAATTCTTTAAAAATCTTGATCCTGGACCTGTGGGTTATGGGCCCACTCAATCTTTGGGAATCCTTTTAATTAATTCACCATTATAGTCTGTCTTGCTCTCATTTGAACATTCATGCAGCCGCTGCCGAGTGCCTGCAACACCATTTTTATTTACAGAACACAAGTTTTGACTCATTTATAAAACACATAGTGTATACAATTAACACAGAACATAAACACACTTTTATATATTTACAGAACAATTACAAAGTAAGGCCTTCAGCTTAAACGACTCATGCTCCGGCTACATTTGCCCACAACATTTTCTTCACAAAATAGATATCCTAACACCCCTATTGCATTACATTATATAAAAAGTCTTATGAAGGACCGATCCTATCCTCTTCTGATTTTTCTCCACAAAAGCTCTCCAAAAAGCGTGCATGGCTATTAATAATAGGAAGTCTATCTAGTCTTATCCATTCTCTCTTTAATTTTTTTCCTTTAACTGCTTTAAGGGAGATTTTCTCTGTTTTTTCCCTTTATTCAGCTCCATTGGTCCACGTCTTCATGCTCCACTTGGATTTTTCTTTAATTAAGAAAAGGGTGAGATGCACCTGCATCAGACTCCCGTGGCACAAAAATTTATGACCTCCTGGTCATATGCTTCTGGTCTTTGTAATAGCAATTTTATCCAATGCATTCCTTCACTAGAACTGCTTCCATGATTTCTATGAGCTGCAACCAACCTCTGCAGTAACAGTCTCCTCTGTTACATGATACCTCACCAAGCCCTCCTCACTCGGTCTTTTGGCATCCTTCTCTAGGTTGCTGCAAATCTTCTCATCTTCTGCTGCCACCATCTGCATAAACTCTCCAACTTTAACATAGCTGTACCTATTTCCCCTTTTGTTCACATTCTTCTTTCATCTCTCAGGAATCCTTTCCCTGCTCTGATACCAACTGATGAAAATGAGATTTTGGGGGTTGCCCAAAATCCCAAATTCTTTAAAAATCTTGATCCTGGACCTGTGGGTTATGGGCCCACTCAATCTTTGGGAAGCCTTTTAATTAATTCACCGTTATAGTCTATCTTGCTCTCATTTGAACATTCATGCAGCCGCCGCCGAGTGCCTGCAACACCATTTTTATTTACAGAACACAAGTTTTGACTCAATTATAAAACACATAGCGTATACAATTAACACAGAACATAAA